>JAULJZ010207297.1:0-18997 GCA_032270985.1 Heliamphora pulchella
TAAGAAAATAAAAGAACACTTAAACTAATATTATAAGCAAAGAAAAGAGAAATAAATGGTACATTAAGAAAGAAATTACATTAAGTTAAAAGATAAGAAATAAAACTTTTTTTTTAAAGCTACATTACACAAAAAAAGTAAATGCTAAAAAAGAAAGTTAAGTAGCTATTAAATGAAAGCTAAAAATTAAAATGAACCATTAAATTAATGATATAAGAAATGAAATAAAATGAAATGCTAGTAAAAGAAAATTAGACTAGTTAGAGGAAAATGAAAGTAAATAATGTTATAACATTAATTTAACATAAAAAGAAAGAGAAAGAGAATAAAATGCTAGAATTTAAATTAATGTAATATTGATGATTAGTGCTTAGTGTGAAAGTGTAAACTACGAAATTAAAGCAACCAAATTAAATTAAATTAAAGCAACTAAATTAAATAAAATTAAAGCAACTAAATTAAATGAAATTAAAGCAACTAAATTAAATGAAGTAATGTAAATGATAACAAGATTAACTATGCAAATAAAAATGAATATATGAATTGAGATTAAATATAACCCGATCACCCCAAAAGATAGAGAATAGAGTTAGAAAGACCAGGGATCCAAGCGAGGTACCTAGATTGTCGGGAAATTCTCAAGTCAGGAAATGTGCTCCAATTGTCCAATCCTCGAGGGGTGATCCAAGCAATGTAGGCTTCAATGTAGGTATGGGAGATTAGGGACTCGGTATCTCGGCAGGGTTTCGGCGTCGGGGATCGGGATCGCTCGGTATATTGGCAGAGTCTCTCCCGCTCAAAATTCCTGCTGAAAACGTACGCCGGGGTATGGTATTTATAGAATTCTTCAACCAATGAGGTGTTACCACGTTTTGGGACATGCCAGGCCATTTGGAGTTGGCGGTCGCCACAATGCAAGTTGGCGGCCACTGGGTTGGAAAAGGTTCTATTGGCGGCCGCCACAATATGAGTTGGCAGTCGCCATGTTGGCTAGGGTTTCCAAGAGGTTCTGTTGACTGCCGCCACAATGAACATGACGGTCGCCACTTCTAACAATGACTTAGGCAATAAGTTATCGATGATTTGGTACAATTTCATTAGTTTCAAAAATTTTGAAGGTTTTTGATGACTGGGTTCAAATACCGAGCTTGGATCACCTCCCGAGGATCGTACTGAGGCACTATTTTACCTGTTTTCATCATCGGATTCGCCTAAGATTAGACGGGGTCAAATTGGGGTGTCTACAACAGGTAAAGGCAGAACATCAGAGACTGACAGGATTGCTACAGTCATTACCTATATCAGAGTGGAAGTGGGAGCATGTCACGATGGATTTTGTGTCAGGACTTCCTCAGTCACCTAAGGGACACGACGCCGTGTAGGTTGTGATTGATAGGTTGACGAAGTCTGTACACTTTCTCCCCATCCGAGTGAGGGATTCGGTGGAACGACTGAGTAGCTTGTACATCAGGGAGATAGTCAGATTGCACCGAGTGCCAGTATCTATTGTTTCTGACCGAGACCCGCGCTTCACATCGCGCTTTTGGCAGAGTCTACAGAGGACCTTGGGGACGGACTTGATGTTCAGTACTGCTTTTAACCCCCATACGGATGGCCAGTTAGAGAGGACTATACAGATTCTGGAGGATATGCTGAGGTCTTGTGTCCTTGACTTTAGAGGTTCGTGGGAGGATCATCTATCGTTGGCAGAGTTTGCATACAACAATAGCTATCAGTCCAGTATTGGGATGGCACCGTATGAGGCTTTGTATGGTAGACCGTGCAGATCGCTCGTATGTTGGATAAACGTGGAAGAGACCACAGTCTTGGGACTAGACATGGTATGGGAGACGACGGAGAAGGTTGCTGTGATTCGCCAGCGCAGAGTCGCCAGAAGAGTTATGCAGATCAGAGGAGGCGACCTTTGGAGTTTACAGTGGGGGATCATGTGTTTCTGAAGGTCTCGCCACGTAGATGTTTGATGAGATTTGGTTGTTGCGGGAAGTTATCACCGCGCTTCATTGGACCATTTGAGATTCTCGACAGGATTGGTGAGGTTGCTTATCGTCTGGCTTTACCACCTCAGTTAGCATCTATGCATAATGTGTTTCACATTTCTAAGCTTCGGAGGTACGAGCTTGACCCTTCACATGTGTTAGATTGGGCTGAGCTACGGATTGATGAGGATGCTACTTATGAGGAGCGTCTAGTGAGGATTCCTGATACAAAAGAGCAGGTGTTGCGGGGCAGAACAATTGCTTATGCCAAGGTCTTATGGCATCATCACGGGGTTGAGGAAGCGACATGGGAGCTTGAGTCTAGGATGCGTGCTAGATATCTGGACCTCTTTACCTCGTGACCTTGTTGTGAATTTCGGGAGCGAAATTCCTTAAGGGGGGAGAATTGTGAGACCCTGACCCTTGTAATTTTGAGTTGTTTATATACGTGATGCTTTTATTCTAGTATATGATAGCATCGATGCATGGTTTATGCTTTAAAGTTGTAAAAAAGTATGTGTAAATGTGTTTTATGCTTTCCCAGACCTTGTTTAGATTGGTTGGGTTGGTTTTTGAGCCTTAAAACAGTAGCAAATTCCAGTACGCCTTTGCTGTGGGGTTCGGTCGACTGGGGGGTCCAGTTCGGCCAACTGAACTCCCTAGTTCGATCGACTGGACAATGTTAAATTTGGTTTTCTATAAATAGACCAGTGGCGGAATTTTTTGGTACAAAAACCTTTTTTCAGACCTAAGAAACCCCTTTTCTCCTCCTTCTCTCTAGATTTGAGGGCCCGAGGCTTGGTTTGTTGCTGATTCCTTTGTGGATCCTTGCTATCGGGGCCGAGGGCTTCGTATACATCCGGTCGGATTCTCGTTCTGACGCCGTTTAGTTTTGAGACGTCGAGTTCTTAACTCTCCGAGGTAGGATTCTAGACCCTACTGCTGTATAAGGGTGTTTTGTATAATTATACATGTTTTCACCGGGTAGAAATGCATGAAATGTTGTTTACATGTTTTAAACCGTGATTTTTGGGTAAAAGTGAGTTTTTATGCCTTTTCTCGATTTTTATACATGATTCGGGTGTGCTGACATCCGTGGTTTTCAAAAGATGTTTGAAAACGAGGTATTTTGTGAAAACGGTGAAAAACGTGATTTTGGAGGTTTGAAGCTAACCCGCGAGGTTGAGACTCACCTTTTAAATGTTTTGTTGGAAATGGTTTTAGATTTCCATTTTGATGGATTGGATCTCTTTTTATACATGTGTTGTATAAACTATTTTACGGGTTTTCGTAGTTGAGTTACGGTGGATTTTAAAATGTTCTCCTTAGATGTACCGTGACAGTGTGTGTGTTGAGTTGGGCTTCCATTGTCCCTCAGTGTAAGTTCAGAAACGTGCGCCGAGTAGGTCCCTACGTGCCTTCGGGTTAATCCCCGTAAACGTGGTTAGTGGGTGCTTAGTGCCCTCGGGCTATGGTCCCATAAACTAAGTGGTTGTGTGGGTGCTTAGTGCCCTCGGGTGTGACCCCGTAAACTAAGTCGGTTACCTCCGTTAATGGTGTTATTGTTGTAACTCCGTATAGAACTTGTCATTACTAAACTTACGGGTCGAGGGTAATGGACGAGAGTCTATAGTTGTTACCTTTGTCGATGTGGCAGAGTCGGTACATAGGACTACATTTATATCTTTCTCCTCGGCTGTGTGGCCTGAGTAGAGCTTCCTGTTTTATTTACAGCTTTTCCTTAACTGTGACATGATATCTGTTAAGATGATATGCATAGTTTGAATGATGAAAAATGTGGGGTTTTATGTGATAAAACCTTTTTGAGACTCGTGTTAGTCTGATGGAAAATTGATGGTTTTTTAGAGGAAAACCTTTTGGCTCCCGTGTTGAGCCCGTGTGTGTATAATTGCATAGCCTGCTTTACAGTTTTACTGTCTATGTTCTATTGGGCTTCGGCTCACGGTGTGGGATTTTACTGTAAAATCTTTTCAAGTGAGCATGATGATATGACCTAGTTGCAGAGGTGGTGGAAGACTTGCTATAGTTTCCCCTTTCTGGGACATGTACTTACACATGTAACGCCTGTTGAGGCGGGTTTTGTACGCCTTTTGGCGGTATGGTTATTCATGTATGAGAATGCATGTTTTCAGTTTATGAGAGTTGAATTGTGGGAATCTTTTATCCAAATGTTGTATTTTGATTATCAACTGTGAAACCTATTTTTTTTAAATGTGTATTTTGGTGAACTTTCGCGTGACCCGGATGTTTGGGGCGTGACAAGTTAATTTTTTACCAAAAATCGTTTACAAAAATAATGATCTTAGCAGTTTTGCCCCTAACAGATAGACCGATCGAACGGTCCTACCCAAAAAAGATTCTAACTTTCCTATCACGACGCCCAAACAGTACCTAGATTGAAACCAACGTACATAACAATACTAGTACATGCATAAAATATATAGGAACATACCTTTCTATAACCACTAAAACGATATATAACACATAGAAAAAACATATTACAAAATTTAAAAAAAAAAACTGGGTCTCGCAGAACCTCAACTTTAGAAAAGTGTTTGATTGCCTCCCATTTGATCTCAGGCCATATATATATATATATATATTAATTTTTATTTATTTTATTATTTTTTGGTTATTTTTTTAAAAATCACCAAACCAATTGTTTCAATTTGACTTTTTTTGGCATACCAAAATCGATCGAAATTATCATTAAACCGAACCAAACTATCATAATAAAATTAGTTTGACTCGGTGAGGCAATTAATTACTGAAAAATTAAATCAAATAATTGATTGTACCCAAGTATCCAATCTACCTATTTTTTAAACATTAAATGTTTGATAGTAATATAAAGTAAAATAACAAATAAACTATCTATGTAAATAAAAATTATAATAATATATGCATTTAAATCATAAATAATATACATAAAAATAATATATAGTAAATTTCCTTTAAATTATAAATATTATGAATGAAAATTCTAATAAATATGATTGAGAAGCGGATGACTTTCCAATATTAAATCATGAATAATGTGTGTGTGTATATATATATATATATATATATATGTATGTATGTGTGTGTGTGTGTGTTTTGAATGATACAGATTAGGTTTATTTGAGTTAATATTTGTTAAATTACTTTTAAATCAAAAATTAATTTTTTTCCTTTCTTAAACTATGCAAAATTTATTCATATTAAAAATTGCTCAAAATAGATCGATTTGGTTTGATTTGATCATTTTGTTCGATTTAGATGGATTTTTACATCCGTAATTGATTCTTATTCTCATTTTTCTTAAGCATATGGTTTAATATATTGTTGTTTTTATTGTTATTATGCAAAAGTTCTTTAATTTGCAAGTTGTTTTTATTACTATTATTATTAGTTTTAAATATTATACCACTAACATTGAGCCTTGTGAATGTTGGGGCAAACTGCCAAAATTCTAGAATTAAGTTTATAATTTTAGTCAAAAATAATTTGGACGGACAAACGCCAAAACTGACTCCAAATTAAAATTTTTGATATTGAACAATCAAATATAAAAGCCAATAATACTCCCAAAGTTTGTTTAGGATTATACATTTCAAATATCGATTGATTTAATTCCGTTTGTAACCAAAAACTTTAGTCAACAAACTTTCTCGGTAATTGACTAGAAGTTAATTCTCCCAATCAAGTCTTCTGTTATATTTTCGAATGCTAGAACTCGATCGTAATGTGGGTCATATTCTTCAAAACCCGTATGGATTAGGTTTAGGTTTTCAAAAAACGTGAAAATCCTAACCACCTAATCGACTAACTGAATAATATGAATTATGGCGTCAGGGTTTATAACCGCATTTAAATAGGTTATAGTCGGGACCTATAGAGTAAATAAGACGTGAATTTCTAATGTAATTATGAAATCCTATCTTAATCTAAAAGTAATTTCATAAAAATATAAATTATAATTCATTCCACTAAAAAACTATAATTGCACTTCCAGCCTTATTCTCAAAATCGTAGTATTTGAGCTCATGTTATTAAATGTTTATTTATTCTCCTCGCGTTAAGATTACAAATACACGCCGATTAAATTAAATTACTGATAATTATATTTAATCGGCTTCTTCGAAAAATTCTTAAGACCTTTTACTTAACTTATTTGACTGCCTCAATAAAAAATTTATCCGCAGGATTTGGTTCAGTCAAAATTTATAAGCTTCCTTAAGAAGGTATCATTAATCTCGATATTTCAGGACGTGATTTCATCAATAATTAATATCCACCATATAATTAATATCGTTATCCAACTCATCGGGATTATAAAACCCATAAAATATCGCACCATCTAATTAATCAAAATAACGAATATTAAATATACGTGAATAATAATTATTTCAGAATTAAGAGTATAAGTACTGATAATAACCATGGGATATAAATTAATTTATATAGTCAGTATAAAATTAATTATCACAATTTGGTCATGTTCAATACACACAAAGTGTACTAGCACAATAAATCGAAACAATTGTCGAAATAATTACCGTTCCCCGTAATCAAGACAGATTTACTTCAACGTTGTGCTACAGTCATACTGATGGCGTATCCAATTCCATCTAAGACTATGAACCAAAAATTTATATTCTACAAGAATGGATAATTTGGTCTTTTGTGTGTAAACAAACTCTACACACCTGATTAAATACAATGTAAAATAAAAGACACTGATGCACGGCATTAAATAAATAATGAAATGCATATATTGGTCACTAAGATTCTCATAAAATAGAAAAACTAATTTTATTAAGAAATAAAATTAATTACTAAAATTCAAAACCATAGTTTTTAGTATACAACCCTAATAATCTCCCACTTATACTCAAAAATCATGCTGACATACATCTGACTCCCATGTCCTTTACAAGACTGTCAAAAGTCTTAGCCGGTAAGCTCTTTGTAAAATGATCTACAAAGTTGTCCTCCAATGCAATTTTGGTATGTTATTCAATGCTACTGTCCTAGATTAGACTGATATCTGCTAACCATGCCAACGGCAAAACAGATGTTTGGTCTAGTGCAAAGCATAGCATGCATAAAGCTTCTTACTGTCGAAGCATAAGGAACTGCTATCATCTTCTCTATCTCAAGAGCTGTCTTAGGACATTAATTCTAGGATAGAGTGATTCCATGTCTAAAAAGAAGAAATTCTTTCTCGGAATCATGCATGTTAAAACGAGTAAGGACTTGTATTTTTATAAGTAGCTTGTAATAAACTCAACATCCTCTATTTTCGATCTCGCCTAAACTAAACTCAACATCCTCTATTTTCGATCTCGCCTAAACTTGATTCCAATGATGTAAATAGTTTCTCCCAAGTCGGTCATATCGAATTGGTCGGATAACCATACATTTACAGAAGATAACACCCACACATCATTTTCAATGAACAAGATATCATCTACGTAAAGTACTAGAAACACCACTACGCTTCCATCATGCTTTTTGTACACACAAAACTCGTCAGTACTTTGATTAAAATCACAAGATTTAATGCCTGATCAAACCGAATATTCTAAGACCTAGATGCTTGCTTAAGTCCATAAATGGATCTCTTAAGTTTGCATAACATGTACTCCTGACCATTTGCTATAAACTCGTCTTGTTGTACTATATAGATACACTCGTCAAGAATTCCGTTAAGAAAAGTTATCCTGATGTTCATTTACCAAATTTCGTAATCAAGATGAACCGCAATAGATAACAGAATTCTGATAGACTTAAACATGGCTACCGACAAAAAGGTCTCCTCATAAAGCGATCCCTTCTTTCTGAATAAACTCTTTTGCAACAAGCCTAACTTTGAAAGTTTCTACCTTCCTGTCTGCTCCTCTCTTCTTCTTATAGAACTATTTGCATTCGATGGATTTTATTCTTTCAGGTGGTTCTACAAGTTCCCATACCTGAATAGAGTATATAGACTCCATCTCTGAATTCATAGCCCTTTGCCATAGTTATGCATCTTTATGTTGGAGTGCTTCGTTATAGTTGTAGGGTTCAGTATCCAGTTTTACTGGAATTCCGTCAAAAGACTCTCCCATCAATATATATCGATCGAGTTGACGAACAAGCCTTCCATTACAACGAGGCACTACCTGCGTTTGCATACTAGCAGTGACATGCTGTGCTGATTCTGAACCCTATGCACCATCACCTATATACTCTTTTGGTTGTAAAACTGGCATGTTAGTGTAACACCCTAGTCTGGTTCAGGATCCGCACATGTCCCGATAATCCTGCCACTACGACGAGGTAATGGGATATCGATAATACTTTCTTGTGACGCTTCTCAACTCTTTCAAAACATTTCTACTCTTAGGCTTGTAGTCCATTACATAATACTCTTTCAAGAATCGAGTATTAATACTGATAATGACCTTCTGATCGTTAAGATTATAAAATAAATCACCCCTTGTTCCCCTAGGATATCCAACAAAGAAACAGACTTTCGTCCTCGATTTCAACTTATCCATGTTCTCTTTCAGCACATGTACTGGACAGCTCCAAGTCCAAATATGTCTTAGACTAGGCTTACGCCTAGTCCACAATTCTGTGAGAGTAATAGGTACTAAGTTAGAAGGTACTAAGTTTAGAATATAAGCTGATGTCTCTAATGCAAATCCCTAAAATGAGTTAGGTAAGTCCTAATAACTTATCATAGAACTCACCATCTCCATAAAAGTTATATTCTTTCTTTCTACTACACCATTCTACTGTGGAGTTCTCGGTGTAGTCAACTCAGATGTAATCTCCCCATTTGACAAATAATTCCTAAACTCACCAAAGAGGTATTTGCCACCACGGTCAGACCGTAGTGTCTTGATACATTTACCCAGACACTTGTCCGTTTTTGCCTTAAATATTTTGAATTTCTTAAAGCATTCAAACTTATGGTGCATCAAATAAATGTATCCATACCTTAAGTAATCGTCAATAAAAATGACAAAATACTCAGCCTCCTCTAGCCTGAATAATCATAGGTCCACATAAGTCAGAGTGAACCAGTTTTAACGGTTCTTTAGCTCTATATCCTTTAGCCAAAAACAGCCTCCTAATCATCTTACCCTCCAAATAGAATTCACAGACTGAAAGTTCCTCCACTTCTAATGAACTCAAAGGTCCATCTTCAACCAGTCTATTTACTCTTTTCAGATTAAGATGACCTAGACATAAGTGCTAAAGATACGTTTGGTTCATTAAGGAAGGTTCCTTTCTCTTAAATGGTGAATTAGATATATTATTCGATTCATTTAGTTGCAGTGTAAGAGAGATATAAGTAATAACATAAAAATCATCAACCAATGTACTAGAATAGATAAACAGTTTATTATCCTTAATAACTACAGAGTTATTAAAATAAATCAAATATCCATCTATGACCAATCTAAAAATAGAAATTAAATTCCTTCTAATGGAAGGTATACAAAGATAGTCTCTTGATATTAAGACCCTAGCTCTACTAAAACTGAGAGTGACATCTCCCACTGCAACCCTTGTATTATTACCCATGTGTAGGTATATCTATCCATCAATGAGGTGTATGGTTTCTTGAAATCCCTACAAAGAATTGCAGACATGATTTGTGGTTCCCGTATCTACACATCAGGTACTGGTAGATAATACCGCTAAACATATTTTCACAACTAGTGAACAGATATTACCTTTGTTATTCTGTTTGCCGAGATAAACTGAACATTACTTCTTCTAATTCCCTATCTAATTGCAGTGAAAACATTTTCATGTCGGCTTTTTCACACTAGCTTTAGGCCCATTAGCTGCCCTTGCACATGTCTCTCTGTTTTTGAACCTTTCTTCTTCCTACCTTTCGATTTAGACGAAGAACCCTTTTCAGCAACAAAAGCACTACTTGGTTTCTTAAGAACACCTTAAACTGCTTAAAGTTCTTAAAGTAGTTTTGCTAGGAAGAAACTGAGTTTGTTCACATTATAATTAAGGCGGAACTACATAAAGCTATCGGACAGCGACTGGAGTATGATATCGACCTGGGTTTTCTTGTCAATCTCAGCTCTAAGGATCTCTAGTTCATTCAGAAAACTAATCATTTTCAGAACATGATCCCTAACTGGGGTGCCTTCATCCATATTTGTGTTCATCAGCGATTTCATGACCGCCGGCCTAGCGGCACAATTTTGATTCCTAAACATCTTTTTAAGGTTCATAATCATGTCATAGGCACTGGGCATAGATTGATACTGATGCTGCAATACATTTGACATGAAAGTCAAAATATAACAGTGAGCCATCTGATTAGCCTTTTACCACTTCTGATGTGACGCTCCGATTTCTTAACCATAAAAACCCCAACGGTTTGCAAGAGAAAACTAGAAAAGAGAAATATTTTACCCAAAGAAACCATAATTTGAAATAAAAAGTTACTCGAAGGAAATTTGAAAAACTTTAAGAAACCACCCCTTGGAAAAAGGGTTTTTAAAAAAAATTAAAAGGCACAAAAATCACCCCAACAAGTCAGACCGTTCGATCGGTCCGAAGACCGCTCAAGCGGTCTCTTTGCAGTTGTAGCATTTTTGCCCACAAACAGAGAAACCGAGAGGTTCACATGACCGCTCGATGGACAGCTGGAGCGGTCCATCGAGCGGTCCAGCTCTGGACAGTATCCTCGACATTATTCTCAAAATGTGACTTCTCATATCAAAATAATTGCAAAAGTAACCTTTCATGCAATCTGTACAAAAGATTTAGGAATAAATGAGTATGCAAAACATCTTAAAACACTTCCCAAACCATAAGAAACAGACGTTTACTCGTTGAAAACATACAAACCAATCCAAATGTCCTCTCATGCATACAATAAATGTACTCTTGACCTAAAGGCCTCACAAACAAATTACTATCGAACTATCATCCGATAAATGAAACTCCCTATCGTTACAACCTAAAGCAAACTCCAAGAGTCTTCAAAGATAACGACCTAACGAGGTCTCAATGCACACTCCTCCAAAAGATAACTCGATCCTCACGATCACTTGAAATGTTGTTAAACAACATGAGCAGAGACTCGTAAGAAAAATGGCTAGCGATGAAAATATATGCATGACATGTGAGGGGGATTATACGACGTGCAACATATAAAGTTATCAAATATCACTTCCATTTTCTTACAAAACTCGTCACGTATCCAATTTTTCTTACAAAATTCATCATTTATCTTTCTTTTGTTTCACTTCAATACATCCATTTTAAGTTCTTAATAAACCACCCACGCACACACGTACGCACACGCACACACACACCGTGCGTTTTCTAATTGTTTCCAAATCCAAACCGAATTTACCTTTCTAGCAAATCATTATTTTCCCCAACCACAAATTTTTAAGTTTTTCTCAATTCATAACCAAGTTTTGAATAGAAAAATTATTGTTCAATACTCCATAGTTTTGGTGAAATTAACCATTTTATCCAATCATCTTATCATTCTCAATCATATCCATTCATCCAATTAAGGTTTTACCAACCCAATGTATTCATCTAATGAAGGTTTTACAAACCCAATGTATTCATCAATTTGATAACTCACGCATATATATATATATATATATACACACATTTCTCATGTTTCAACAACTCGGGGTTTAAGAAGTATGAGCCGACGTCGGACGAGTTTATAGACCCATGTTGCGTTACTACCCACTAGGTTATACGAGACCCGCAAAGTAACGGTGCATTCTATACCCCACCACGACTAACGTCCTTCCCCGGTTGCTAACCGGCGAGCAGAGAACCCAATCTGCGTAATTTTTCGGTCTTTCACAGTGGAGCAACTCGTGCCCAAACTTAAACGATCCTTAGATCCCAAAATCAGCCCTTTTATATTATCAAATCATAATATACATGCACGAATCCAACCCAAGATGGTTCCTCTCGTCAACACAACGCAATCAAATCATCCACATCGCGATTCGAGTTCAACCGTTAAAACCTGGTTCCTCTCACCAACGCGCAACCCACACAAAAAGTTAAATGTATTAACGATTATCCCATATGACATGGTTTATAACAATTAAACACATTTTCAAACACGTGTCCAACCCAACATTGGTTTCCCTCACCAAACCCATATCATTGCATGTGTTTTTTCAGTTTTACATTAAAAACCCCAAATTTTTAACACCCGGCATAGTCATATGCCACACTAACTCGTGGATTGTAATACTATGGGTTATCACAACCCTCAAATTTCTTTCATTATTTTACACATCCTTAAATTCGTGAATTTTATTCAAAGTTCTCAACCCAACGATACACTATTTTTGTCAATTCCAAAGATTTATGAAGTTAACATATCTACTAAGTAAATCGAGTTCCAATCTATCAAAAATCCAACCAATTTCATCATTTAAACCCAACAACCCGAAAAGACCTAATTTTCTTTGTTTCCAACTCGAATCAAACCCTAACTTTTTAAATTACACATTTATTATGCTCCAACAATAATATTAAGGTAAAATCATCCCACATCATTTGAAAACACAAGATTTAATTTACTTTAACTACAAACCCTAACCTAGGGGTTTCAAAACATAGGTTTTTATACTTTCATGTATATAAATACAAATATTCAACTCATATCAAATAATACTTCAAAGATAGTTATAGATCCTACTTTTAAGACTTCCACTAACATGAATCGAATCTCTAGCGAGCTCCAAACCCTTAGAACCCCAATCGTGTAGCTACAGAGAAGCTCCTAATGCACATCCATGTTCTCCAACGGTAGCTTGCTCAAAGAAACGGCAAGATCTCAACTTCCAACGGACATGAAAAGCTCCAAGGAGCTCCAAAATCCAAACCCTAGATCACCCTTTAACCTTAGAGAGAGAGGATAAAGGTGAGAAATGAGAAAACCCACCCAAAACCCATAACTTATAGTTTCTATCCGACACAGACCGCTCGATCTGTCTTGGGACCACTCGAGCGGTTTTCATAACTGCACTGTTGGACCGACTTTAAACGAGTATATCTCCTTCATTCGAACTCCAAATAGGGTCGTTCTTGTGCTCAAACTAAAGCCCCAGAAGTCTAATTTTCAATGGTTCAAACCTCATACTAGAATTCATCTTGTACAAAGAGTTATGACTAAAATAGTGAAGGTATGTAACTTTTTTCACACACTTTTCGCATATTTTTGTCTCGATATCTTTTGGAACCTTACTTTCCTCACCGAACATATCTTAACATGAGTATCCAAGCTCAAAATACTCTCCAATGACTTACCGAAATTAAGTTTTAATTCTTATCCAAAATCAATAGTTAATCCTTTTTTAAATTAAAACAGGTTGGGTCACTACAACCTCCCCCACTTAAGAAATTTCGTCCTCGAAATTTAACACCGGGACTAAAGTCAATAGCTCCCTCATCGATCACCAACAATCTCCCCATGACTACCATCTCACAACACGAACATACTCCCAAAGAACAAACATCCTCAACTATAGTCTTCACGTCAATGGTTTCACTACCACAAGGGTTCTCCCAACTTTGCCGAATTAAGGTCTAACTTACTTCATCAAGGCTCTAAACATAATTCACTCCGAGTGCGAACCCCCCCATAAGCAACCAAGCACGTAACTCAAATTAACCCACCACTAAAACTGATTCAAGCATTCTTCACTTCTATCAGCAAAAACCATCACTCCCCTTTCTGAACTACCGAAAACCATCTCATTGCCTCATGCAAGCGTACACCGAGGGATACTCCTGCAAACTAAATGCATGTCATCAAACCCTAACACTGTTCACATGGATCACACGCGTCTTACCCAAAATGTCATTCAAACCTTTATAATCAACTGACAGCCACAAACTCGAAATCACATCACTATCTCATGTTGTACCACTCTATCCTTACAACCATCAAGAATAATACCGCCACCTGAACTTCAAGAGTCACTAGGGCTAAACACGTCACCTAGTCCAAACGTTCCACATGTATACACTTACCCATACAAACCCAACCATATCCCTCGTCATAACACTGTACACACACATGTACCGATCCCTCGAACCTACAACACTCCACATTTTAATCAGTCGTTGAATTCCTGTAGTCATTAATCACACCGTTTATCAACATTCGTATATACATTCGCATCACCCCCTTCACATAAGTACTCATGATCCGATAATCTTCTAACCAAACACTACTAACACTTAAACCCTGAAATTCCTTCCCAATATCACTCAATTCCTTCACACGTTTCCCACCAAGCAACAGAACCAAGAGTCATTTTTTGCACTCTAACTATTCCGTCTTACCCTAACTCACTATGACACTCGATATACTCAAGGTCAATCACAAGAATCAATTCTCATACCCTCACTTATCCTTCCACTAGTCTCATTAGAACACTTACTACTCCCACGTACTCACACCAAGTTGCCACGCAACTTCATCGGAATCATCAGAATTACATTGTCCTTCAATGTCTCCCACATAGAGTCCACATGTTCCAATGAGAAAACTCATACTCTATACAAACAACGTTCAAACTCCAATCGAAACAAACAAGCTCGCTCTAACAGGCCATACCGCGAAAGATTTTTAAAAGCAACTTCCCTGCGACTCACACCAATACCACAAACGGACTAATACCAACTCCACAAGAGCTACACAGTCTAGACATCAAACGAATACAAATCAATATCTAAGAACTCACCACATGAACAACTCGGTCATCGAAACTTCAACAAGAATCTCATTCAATCAAGAGCTAAGGATGCTAATATACCATGCGAATCAGAATATATCTCAAGAAATCCCTCCCGAATACTCGAGCTCACATGACAGGGCAAACCACTCCCTCAAGAAATTACAAAAAACTATACCTACACTCATACAATCCTAAAGGTACATCGATCAAGGCACATCCAAAGAACCAAAAGGAATTCACAAGGCTCAAGGGGGAAAAAATCCTAATCTTCCCAAAAATCGCTCAATAAAAGTCAATGAAAAGTCTCAACATTTAAACTTTCACCAGGGTAAAACAATCACGTAGGATAACCAACTACAAGGCATCTCTCCTCTTAGAGGAATCGCGAGCCAACTAGAGACTCCCATTCAACACCACTACCTTCTCAGGCGACCACAAAATACTCGGCTTAAGAAAATGCTAACCACTAATCCTTAGAATGACTTCCAGTATCACCATACCAATGTTATCGATTCCTAATCACAGTGAGTACACCACTTACCACACTTGGTTCTCAAACTCATATCTCACTCAAGCACATCGGCTACTGTTCACTCCTTTATCCCTAAACGACGCATCTCACACGTCCACAAGACCCTCACCAGGAACCCACAAAAGCACAACACTACACATTCACACCACTTCTACGACTTTTCTTCACCGAGTTACACTACTCTAACAAGATTTCCAATGGATAAGCAGCAGTCAAACGAATAGACAGTAAGCATACTACAATCTAGAGCTCGCGACTTCGGTACACCCATCAAAAAACACAGAACGCTCAATCGAGAACACTTATCTCTTATGTCACTACACAAGTACTACTATGACACCCCGAGAGTCGGGAGCATCTAGAGTGACAATTAACTAATAGGGCTGCAAAAATTAAATAACGATAATACCCATACATGCCAAAAAGCAAAATATGTAGAGTTACATAATACAAATCCAAATAAAAATCTTTTTAGAGTATATCAAACAAATATAGGAATCAGTTAGATAACCACAAAACTAGTACTACGTGGCCGAGGAAGACTGCGAGGAAAGCCAGAAACTCTAAATCAAGGCTCTATATCCGCGTCAATGTACTCGTCAATAAGCTCTTCTAACTCTTCAGAACCTAGCATGGAATGCTAGAGAAACTTACACCAACATATAAATATTTTTCATGTAGCAGGTCAAAACACGACAGATAAAATAGCAAGTTAATTATGATAGTGATTATGATGAGAAATGATCAACTAATTTTAGTTTCTAATCAAATTTAAACTTAAGTTATTCTAGGTTCTCCTAAACTGAGGTGAACCATCCTAAAACCCCATGATCCCAATCACGTTGACCAAGTCTATCGATCGACAAAGAGCGTTCCTTAATCCATGGGATGACTATGTAGTGGACGAAGTGTCCAGCCGGGTCATCACTGGCGGCAAGAGCGTGGACAAGTCAACACTCATGCTCTCGACTCTTAGGTTAAGGTCAAGCGCGGGATCGCGAAATCTAACTTCTATTATTACGCCACCCGAACCACTTTCATCAAAATACAAATATCACAACAATGTGCATTTAGCACTTGGGACAAAACCTCCCGAAACAAATCAGTGCATATAGCCAATATCACAATATTTCTAAATATTTAAATTTTTAGATATTCCAATTTCATCAATCACGGTACCAACCCTAAAGTTCAATTTTCATTCTTTTCTTAAAATAAAATGGTGAACCCCATAAAACCCATCCCAATGATGATGTGGCATAATACAATATGCTAAAATTTTGATTTTTTAACTTACATAAGAATTCATGCATGGATATGATTATTTAGAATGTAAGACAAAAAGTGCACCAATTAATCTAAAGCCACCTCAAAATACTTAGGCTAAAATACAATGTGCATAGATCAGTAATTTAACTAAATTTGCATGTAAATAATTCAACAACTAAAATCATGTAAATATATCAAGGCAATATTACACATTCTAATTATTCAACCATCCATAACACAATATAGGAAATCCAAAACAATAGCATTAACACAAAATCACATTTAACCACAGTCAGGATTTTTAGGTTTTAGCTACTGGTTTTAGGATTTTTAAAATATTTAGACCCGGGATTAAAACCTGAGATTTGGTAGGCACCCTATTTGGGATGTTCTGAACACTTTTTATGCTTTACAATTTTTTGAATTTTGCCTCTAAGGCCTCGGTTTTGACAAAACAAATATCTGTGATAATGTAGAGAAAAATTTTCAAAACAGTGGCGCAAAAACTCAGTGGCTTCAAAAATAGATATGAGAGTTTTGACTTAAAAATTAAATTTTTAAATTTTTACAGTGGTAGATCTATGCGTTTAGAAGCTCTGGGACTTGACCTTGAATTTGTTTTATTTTTCTTGAATTTATTATAAATATTCTACCAAACAGCGTCCATATTCGGCACACTTTGGGAGAATCATTGCCATTTTCTCTATACACATGTAAACGGGTTGATTCCAGTGGGGTTAGAAAGATAAGATGTTTATCTATCCAACCACATATAATCATACCGAGATCTTACTTCTACAGTAAATGGCGTGAATTCAAAGTGGTCTGTCTAAATAGCCATTTTAACCCATTTTACTTCTCTATTTTTAAAAAAATAAGAGAAACGATTTGGACTTTAAGAACATTTGTGCATGTAAATAATATATTCATGAAACTACAGTAAAAGGTTTAGAAATTTTCAATGAATCTAGACTACTCAAAAAAAATGGAAAAAATCAGATTTTTGACAAAAATCTTTTCTGGACAGGTTTGAAAAGTAAAAATACATGAGTTTTTCTTGGCTCTTGGCCCATATCCTTTGCATGCATGGCTATTTCTCTCATGTATATGATTTATACATGAGCTATATATCATGTGCATGGATGAAAATCAAAAGAAGGTGGTGGATGGTGAGGAGGGAGAGAAAGAACAAAAAACAAGCCTCAAGACCACATTTCATGAGTTTGAACATAGATCTTGAGTTTTGGTGAGATTAGAAGATGAGAAGAGACTTGTAAATGAAAAATAAATGTATAAGGATGTTGTTTCTACCTTGAATGTGCTTAGTGGATGATGGATGTATGAACTTTGATGGAGAACTTAAGAACACCAAGAACCTTTAAGAACTTCTAACCCTTCTCTTCACTTTCTCTCTCTATATCTCTCTTAATCTCATAATTTCTTTTTCTCTCTTTTTTTTTTCTAAAGAGAAGGAAAAGAAGTTGTAGATATAAAAAAGGTTGGTGGATGCATAATCATGGTGGGTGTAAGGCATGGGCGGTGGCTAGAGCCTATGGTGGTGCATGCAAAAGATAAGATATAACACAAACAAATAAAATAAAGGTTGAGTGTGGGTCTTTCCATGTTGGTTGGCCATGTAAGAGGTTTTTGACTCCAAGTTTGAATTTTGTATTATTGTGTTCTTATATTGTATAATTAATGGTATATATACACTACATTGTCTACTAATTATATTAAAAAATTAATTTATTGTATATTTTTAAGTATGAACATTATAGTTTTGAATTAATATAATAATTTTAGGTGTTATACTTAGTTTTTACATCTTAGTTTAATTATAGCATTATTTTGTTGTGGTGGTTTGACCAAATTTTGATTTTTATTTAGTTTTGTAACTTGGTGTATATTTTTAATGACTTTTATATTAGTTTTAATTTAATTTGATAAATTTAAGTTTTTAAAACTCAATTTCATATTTTAGCATTATTTTTATCAATATTTTATTTATTATGTTTTGTATTAAATTTATTTTTAAATTAACATACAGGTTGGTATTAAATTATACTATTTTATTGGGTTATGCACCTTTGAATAAAATATTAAAGTTTTTATAGAGATTTGTATATTTGTATATGTATATACTAAAGTTACATTTAAGTCTTGTTTATTTTACACTCTAGGGTTTTTTTATTAGTATTATTATTATTCTTGAGATTGTTGTAGAGATTCCTTTTGAGATATATATATATATATATATATATATATATATTGTAACGGCCCGATACGTATTTATTTTTTTGATTTTATGTCTTCAGTTAAATGAGGAGACGGAATTAAACTTGGGCGTGGGTGTTATAAAATTTTATTCATTTACGGTGGAATTAATAATATGTGAAGGTGAAATTGAGATATATGGTGAAGAACGATATCGATATGGC
>JAULJZ010207318.1:0-18993 GCA_032270985.1 Heliamphora pulchella
GTTCTCGTATTCCTTTCCTCATCTTCATTTTCTTTCCCAAAACTAGGTGAAACCCTAGCCCCATCGAGATCCACGCCGTCTTCTTCTCCTCCTCTTTTAGGCCTCGTCGACGCCATCCGTCACCACGTCGCCTTCGGAAGAACTGACGGCGACACCGACAACAAATCCTGTAGTAAATCTAGTTGGACCTATAATTGGACCTTTGGAATTTTTGTTTTTTGGTTTCGAAACCCTAGGTTCGTGACTGATGCAGAGCTTTACAAGCTCGATGGCACAACCTAAGGCCATACTAGAATTCCTACAAAAGGAAATGGGGTACCAACCTTTTGGGCCCCCACATTGCTAACAAGGCGGCGATGCAGTTAACGGACTCAATTTGCAAGATTTGCCACGGAATCATGATCTTGGTGTGGAACTACTTACTGAAGAGAGTGAAATCGAATAAGTTAGTGGAGAATATTAGGTGGAACATACTCGTTCATGGCGGTAATGTCGGCGGTAGCAGCGGTGTTAGGGCGGATGCTGGGAAAGTTAGAAAGCCGGGGAGGGGTTGAGGGAGAAGGAAGGAAAAAGTGGAGAGATGAGTTGGGTGAGTTCGAGTTCTAGTTCAATGGAAAGTAGTAGAGAAACTGCATTGCAGGATTGGTGGAAAAGATGGTAAAGAGGTTGAGGCACATTGTACGGAGGCAGCGAAAGGAGTCGAAAGCGCAAATGTTGGAGGCATCGCGGAAGGAGACAGAGTGGAAGCATATGCTTGATAAGAGGTCCAATTACAGATCAGACTGAAGCCTTCAAGAATTATATCAAATATCTTATTCTCTTGCATAACATTTGTTAAAAATATCTCATTTTCTAGCGTGACATTTTCTTTGCATTACTAAAATGTCTCATTTTATGCAATGAGACATGTCATGCAATGAGAAATTATTTCTTTTCCTGCACAAATATCTCATTCGTTGGAAATGTCTCATTTTGAGTGTAGGCGATGGAGAGTGGTGGGGGTGGCGGCGAGGAGTGGTGGTGGTAGGATATTTTTTTTTTGCATTGCTAAAATGTCTCATTTTATGGAATAAGACATTTACTTGCGATGAGACAGTTGGTGCCAAAATAAGACATTTAATTCACTTCCCTACACATGTTTCATTTGTTGGAAATATCGCATTTTCTAGTGAGACATTTTTTTTGCATTACTAAAATATCTCATTTTATGCAATATGACATTTGTTTGCAATAAGACATTTGCTTGTAATGAGACATTTAATGCCGAAATGAGATATTTGTTTCATTTCTCTGCACAAATGTCTCATTTATTATAAATGTCTCGTTTTGAGTGTTGGTCATGGTGTTAGTGTTGGTGGTGAGGAGTGGTGTTGGCAGTGTTTGTGATGGGGAGTGATGGTGGAATTTTTTTTTTGTATTACTAAAATGTCTCATTTTATGCGATTAGATATTTACTTGTAATGAGACATTTGGTACCGAAATGGAATTTTTTTTTTCTTGCACGAATGTCTCATTTTTGGGTGTTGAAAGTGGGTGGTGGTGGTGGTGGTGACGATGACGGTAATGGTGGTGGTGGTGGTGGTGGTGGTGGCGGTGTCAGCAGCGACGGTGGTGGTGCTGGTGGCAATGGTGGCGGTGGTGCTGCTGTTGGTGGCGGTGGTGGTACTGGTAGCAGTGGCGATGGTGCCAGTGGCAACGGCGATGGTGTTGCTGATGGTGAGCGGTGTTTGGTAATGGTAAGGTGTAAAATTATATTAGGAATAATTTTGGTATAAAAAATATAAAATAGAACTTAATGGAATATAAATTTTAGGTGGTACTTATTGGAATGCAAGTTGGCTAAATAGAATCTAGCCCAAAATCTCTCCTTTTCAAATTCTAATAGATTTTCTTATTTTCTAAAAAATCATTTTTAAAAAATGATATCAAGAATTTATAATATTTCAATTCGCTAAACCACTTAAATCGAGAGTTAAACATGTCAAAAAAATTCACCCAACTTGTTAATTTTGACAATCAGCGAGTTGGTGAATAATTTTAAAAAACTTTCACTAACTAAAAATAGATTAATTTTAAAAATATTATCAACCCTCTATAATCCAAATGGTGTACACTCCTAGTTTGTTAAGAAATAAGAGTTTTAAATTAGATTTAAACAAGAAAAATTTAAGAATTAGTCCTAATTTTAGACATCATAAGAGTTTTAATCATACTATATTTATTTTACTAATTTTAATCCCATCATAAATAAGAATAAAATTTTATGACTAATTTACCCATATTTAAAAGATTAGATAAAAAAAAAATTTTAATTTTACATAATATTCTATTACCATAACTAATTATGATTATCTAAACTTTTTTTTCTATTACCATAGCTAATTATGATAATTTAAACTTTCCTCTCTCTCTCTCTCTCTCTCTCTGGGTGCAACTCACCACTCGCGGTTAGCACATCACCACCACTGACCAATGACCACCGACCCCCTCCCCCGATGCCGCGCGCCATGCCGCCGGCCACCCCTTCGGTGTCGACGCCAGTCGCCTTCTGCGCCATTGTCGTCGCCGGCGTTCTCGACACACTCGTCGCCGCCAGATCTGTTCGTGAGATCGAATCAATAGCCGCACCGCCGCTGCCGCCATCTCTACCGAATCTGAGACTTCCGACCTCAATTCGAATCTCCTGAGAAGAAGGAGAAGACGATTCGCCGACGAATTAAAACCAATTAGATTGAGATGTTGATCGATTCGGTGAGTACATTATCAGAGAAGGATTTCGTGTTTGAAACTACGTAATCTATACATTTATCAATGTATATGGATGTTTAAGAGGTTGATGGGCATCACTTATGGGGCTTATAAATAATTAATGTATTATTATTTTTCTGAGAGCATAAACATCTAAAATGATACATATATACAAGTTTGTATTTCTGCATAAGTGATACATTTAGTTGACATTGTATTTTTAGAATCTTCTTCCTCCCGAACAATACATTCAACACGGAATATTATTGAACTATTCATGTATCAGTTATGTATTAATGTATCAGTTCTTATACATTTGTATCAGTTCTTCTGCGTAACTGATACATTTGCTTGACATTGTATTTTCGTGAACTGTTCATGTATCAATTTTGTATAAAATATATCAGTTTGTTGACAATGTATCAGATTTGTATCAATTTTGCTTCATTTAAGGAATACGTCATCTTTGAAAAATATTTAAAAAAATTTTAAATTAGGATATATATATATGCTGCTTAATTTAAGGGATGTGTAAAAATATAATATTGAGGACATTTTTGTCAGTTAGTTATTGTATAGGACTAAATTTGTAAAAAAAAAGTTATAGAATTAAAACTCTGTTATCAGTTGATAATATGACTTTTACTTAAATTTCTCTTTAAACAATGCATAATGCTCATGGCTATTTCTTATTTTATTTCTTTAAATAGTCAATTCTGCATTTGCTTGCGCCATCTTGGGCTTATTATTTCAAATTTTATTTGTGCTCGAATGAATTATTAATCTCTTGTATTCGAAATTTGAGAAATTAATAGTTCTACATCACCAATATTATTAACCCCACTCAAGATTATTTTTTTTATTTAACAGTTAAAAATATTTTAACTCTATCTTATTCGTTGGTGGTGTTTGGCAAAATTACTGCTACTTGTTTATAGATTATAACTTATAGTAGAAATTGTGAGTGCTTGATAAAAATTGTAACTTGTAACCAAAATAAAAGAAAAGTAGTTATAAGTTATAAAAAAAAGTTGTGACTGTTTATAAAAACTTATAACCTACAGCTAAAATTAGTAATAGAAAATTAAAAACAATTAGCAGTAGCATTTTCAAACATTCCCATTATCTAATTATAATAAAATTTTTTATAAATAATAACATAATATACATAATCACATCCATTATTCTATAATATAGATAAAATATGTGAAGTCATGGTTTTATTTTTTCCTTTTATTTGTTTTAAAATAAATCTGTGAAGTCCTGGTATTATTTATTTCTTTTGTTTGCTTTAAAATTAATCCTACACAACAAATATGTCTAATGATATTCCAACTCCCATTTAAATTTTGTAACTTTACTAGTAATTACTTGTACTTAAAGGTACTTTAAACATAATTTAATTTTATAAATTCTTTAATTATTAAAAATGACAACGTATTGAACATTTTTAGTAGACACATCGTAATTTTTAAACATTATTAATAATTATACTAGGTATACTCTTTATTTTAATACAGAAATATATAAAATTAACTTTTTTGGTCCTTTATGTATACATATATAATAAAATGTATATTTTATACCTTGATTTTTCCTACATTCTTTATGAGAGAGAAAAAAAGGTGGATTCAAAATTAAGAAAGAGGAGAATTGTTGGTGAGAGAAAAGAGAGATAAAAAATTTGAAGCGAAGTAAAAAATAAACACAATTTTTGCCGAAAACAAATCTTTAATTTTAAATATGCTACATAAAATAAATAACACGTCAAAACTGTGGAAAACATTAATAAAAAAATTGCAGCAAAATAAATAACTTCTTTTTCCTTTTGTGCAAGATTAAATGGAATCATATAGAACAATATAAATTAAGTAATAATAAAATCACATGACACTAGATTTTATTAGAAAAACCCTTAAGAAAAAAAATCACATAACCAAAATTCAATTTTAATATGTCAAATAATGATGTTACACTAGTTTACACTCTAGGCATACTCTAAAGATAATAATATTAAGAATAGTCTTCTTGTCTAACATAAAATATTTAATATCTATCACTGTAAGGTGGATTTCAACTAAATAACCAAATAAAGGTTTAAATCTCATTGTCTACGATCGATAACAATTAATGACTAGCTCCACATGCCAAGTGTGCCCCCTAAAATTTTAATGATGATCAAAGATACATTTTTCGTTCAATTTATAAGCAAGACATAGGCTAAACTTTTACACAAAAAGAAAAAGAAAAAAACCTTAAGTGAAACTGCATCATTATATCTGCAAAGGTAAAATTTTGTTATTATATGTCACACTCCAAACTCCGGGTTACGCGAAAAGCCACCGCACAACCTCCAAAACTGCCCAACACAACGAATGTAAACAATGAAGCCCAAACAAGGCTAAAACTGTTATAAAAACGTACTACCAAGGGTTTAGTTGATTTAAAAGAGTTATAAAAACGTACTACGAATGTAAACAATGAGCCAACCAGCGCACGCAGCAACCCTACCGCGTCAAAAGGTCCTTGGGGTGCATTTACATCCCAGCATCAGGGATAGGCACATCCCTTTAGGCAAAACCAGGGCCACGATCTCGTCCTCTCCTCGCAAACATCACGTCTATAAAAAAGGAAAACAAAACATAAGATACAACACATCGCATGACCATAAACGCTAACCACATAAGCATGCTAACACATAGCAACATGTCGGCCAAACGTATTTCTAATACAGCTTCCAAGCTTGTTAATCCAAACGCCCAAAGGCAAAACTAATTATTCCTAGGTTCAACCCCCATGCTGACATCTACACAACATTCACATACTCAACTCACTATCATGCTCATGCTATTAAAACAACTAAACATATGCAATCAAGCACACGCAATCAACCTCACCCGGTGATGCACCCTCTTCCCCACGGCTCTTAGGTATTCGAATCTATAACTCTGATTTCAAGTTGTCACGTCCCAAACTCTGAGCCATGTGAAACACCACAAACAACTATACGTACCACCCAACCCGATGTTACACTCTTAAATAAAAACATACGTGCATTTATATATTCGCCTAAAGGCTTATAAAACACGGTTCCAACACCAAAAACATGTAAACATACATGGTTCAAAAAAAACAAATGGAAGATTACAGATCTTTCATTCTTCCGACACCTACGTGACCGGTATCTAAAAAACATTTTAATTCCAACACCGTGAGCTAGAGCTCAGCAAAAACTAGACAAACATGAAATAAAAGCTGAACATGCTAGCCGATGTAACATGTATGATACGACTCGCTTAAGCCTCAAAACAAATTTAAAAATAGTTTTATATCACGACTTATAGTGCCTTAAAAACAGTTTGAAAACGATTTTGTATATATACAAATATGCTACAATACTTCACATGCAAAGATCGACTCCTACGAGCCTCGACTCCTATGAGCCCACATGCAACAGTTCTACAATATCACGATAATATACACTCAATACAAGAATTTCTCGAACTTTCACCGAAGGACTACAACCCCATCTACTCGCCGTTAACTAGAGTTAACCTATGCAACTCACGCGACACACGCAACCCACATAACACACCATGCGCAACGCTCACCAGGCAACACATGTCACCCACATGACACAATACATGCATCCCGCACAACGCACCACGTGCAACACACGCAACACATACCTCTTTAGAACCACTTGTCCGTCCTTCAGATACCCTCATACAGATGCATTATTAGGACCACTTTTTCATCCCTCTGATTCCCACGCGCACACATATGCATTGTTAATCAGAGTTAACATATATCGAACCACTTTAATGTACAATAACACAACTATTGGATAATTTGTTTATTATTAATGCTAACCATATAAAAGTACAATATTATCTAATTTGAGCAAAAAGAGTTTTTTTATTAAATCAATTAATTTAAAGCAAACCAATTTAAAAATTTGATGTATTAAATGTTTTGTTTTTAATTCAAATAAGAATTTTAACTAAAAAATGTTAAAAGAAGAAGAAGAAGAAGAAGAAGAAGAAGAAGAAAACTAGCTTTAAAGATTTTGGCAATAGATTTGAGGTTGCCAAATTTGAGATTCAACCAACTATCCCTCCAACTCCATGGTTTTTCAGGGGAAAGGAAAAAGATGAAAGAGAAATGACGGTATATATGGTGTTGAATAATGGATTAGTGTGACAGGGAGAAATAACTTCTTAGAAAAATATATGACATAAATTTTTTGGAATGATGTATAATTTGTTGGAATGATATATCAGGAAATCAAATTGGACATATAGAGATGGGAACAAATGGCTCCTAATGGATAAACTTTTCTTCTAAAATGGTGATTTGAAGAGGGAATGTTAATTGTGCTAAAATGACTATTTGGTGGGGGTTTTGTCAATTTTTTCAAAATAGTTTTTTAGTGATTTTTTTTCTACTTTACTCTAAATTTTTATATTTTTTTTATATTGCTCTTGCTATAAGAAATTTAAAGGCAAAAAATTATATTAAAAATAAAAAATTCTACGGAGACGAAAATAAGTTATTTTTAGCCAAAATGTACATTATTTTTATTTTCAATGAACTTTTTAATTTAATGTTGGTTAAAAAAAATAATTTTAAAATTCTATGAGACGAGAAATAAAAAAAAAGTTAAAAAAGGGGGAGCTTTGGGCTTGGGTCCCATTTGGATTACTTCTTTAAAGATAAGTTTCTACTCATAACTAATGTTCCACTAAATCTTATTAGTTATTATTATACCAAAACTGCCCTTAATGCCCAATTCACAAATCCAAGAATTGAGATTCAACACAAAAGAAAATATTGCCGTACCATAATCACGAGAGAATTAATGAAATTTTTGAAAACCTCTATTCGCTTATTATCTAGGGTTAAAAAATGTTAATAAAATGTCAAATGAAATATTTTTCAATGTGTATACTACTAATGAATCATTTTTGCAACAAATGACACACTTTCTATGTGTAAAGAAAATCTTCTCGTTTGAGCAGAAAATAAGATATTTCTTATGTATTGTTAAAAATGCATTATTTGTGCAGAAATGAGGTATTTTCTATACGTAACTAGAAAGGTTTCATTTGTATGTCTAACTAAAACTTCTCATTTCAACAAAAATGAGATATTTCCTCTATGTAATTGCAAATATATCATTTGTGCAAAAATGTGACGTCTCCTGTCTTATTTTTGCAAAAAACAATTATAATTAAAAAAATAAATGTCTCATCGTATGCATGTCTCATTTCACAAAACATATCATTTTATACGAAATTCCTTATTAGTGTGAAAATGTCTCATTTCTCTGAGAAGAAATTATCTCATTTTAGGCAAATATCTCATCGAAGAAACGAGATCACCGTTGAGTTTCACAAAAAAATAATATCGCCGATCATCTTAAAAATAAGATCGCAGAACAATTTCAAATTAAAAATGATGCAACAGATCCAAAATCGGTTAAAGTTAATATTAAAGTTGTCAAAAATAAAGATTACAAATAGATTTGTTCCCATTTGATGATGAAACCCTTGCCTATTTTAGTCTTAGAAATTTTTATTTCAAACTAAAAAACAATATCTGTATTTATATATCTATCAGTGATTTATATAATTGCATATTTGTCTAAAATAATTATATATTTAAAAAATATGATCTTATAAAATAATTAAAAAGTGGTTAGAACTTATCCCTAAACAAATTCATCAAATAGGATCCCATAATAACTTTCCCAAAAAAATTAAACTCGAATTAAAAAATGTTTAAAAAATAAGAAAAGTAAGCTATTTGACAGAAACGGTATCAAATACCTTTTTTGGAGCAAAATTGTCATTTTTTTTTGGATGAAAGACTACTATAACTAGCAAAATATACTTGTTTACCAAAATAACACAAATTGATCTCATTCGAAAGGAAATTCTCTTCAAGCGATTGCGTGCGGGTTCTATATCTTGTTTCGAGACTTCATCAGAAAAAATCCACATAAAATGAGATCAAAGCAATAAAATCGTAATTTTATTAATTTCGATGGAGAACCGATTACAGAAGCTACAGTCTACTCCTATGAACTTGAAAAGAAAATTACAAAAAAATTAAATAAAAAATAAAAGAAAAAACATAGAGGCGTATTGCCAAGTTGTGTGTAGATCCTTACAATACTTACAATACTAATATTTATAGAAAATTTCATAAATAACTTTCTACAACCGCCATTAACTTCTCACTACTTAAGCATATCTCCCACTACTTAAGTATATAACTCTTTTTAACCGCTGGCGCCACTTGTCATCACCAAGAAAATTCATGTGGGTATTTAAAATATACAATATTATATTCCATCAAGCCTTCATAAAGTATAATAGGCCATTTAGATAATAAAATTATTTTTTATTAAGTCTATAAATATTAACAGACTTTTAAATAAAAAATATTATCCTTGACAGAAAAATAAAATTATGGTGTAAACAATAGCTTGGAATTACTAAAATGGCAATGACCAAGGGAGTTGCTCTTATAAACGCATCAAACAACTTAAATTTATTAGGAGGGGAATCAAGAGCAGAATTAAGAATTATATTAAGAAGAGAGCATGTATTTAATATCATAAACAGTAAAATAAAATGCTATTCAAAAAGTCCATATTAATAGTACATAAATTAATTGATTTATAACTGATCTGGTCGACTTTCATATTTTACAAACGATACATTATAATTTCATTTATAATACTTAAATTTGAAATCACATGACATCAAAAATCACAAGAAAAACAATATTTATGTATTATGTATTCAGCGATCAGTATATTTTACAAATATGAATGTGTTAATTGATATGTACCATATTAAATATCAAAATCTCCACACACAATGACACAAAATTATCATTCACTTAAACTCAATTAATTTGTAAAAAATTACAGTTAGCAATTAAGATAATATTTATGTTTTCAGGATTGAGGATTCAAATAGTTTCATGTTCTGTTTTTATTGTGATGCTACTATTTGTTTCTCCATTTTTCAACTGCAATGCAGTACAAAAAGTATGAATTCCTTGACAAATTTGTGGTTGAGAGATCATTTCTCCTGCATTCATGCCTGCCAAAGTACATAACATGAATTCAAGACTTTCTCTTCAATACCAACACATTGAAAATCGAATTTAACCAACCTTGTGAATTTGGTATGTTTGTTGTGTGAGAAAGAAAATGTGAACATCACTAATTGTCCGGAAGAAGTTTTTATTATATGTTTGTTTTTATTTTAATTGTTCGAATTGGACATCCAATTCATTATATGAGATATAAGTGTGAGCTTGGGGAAGAGTGACATAGAAAAGAAATGGGTTAGGGAAAGGAAGTATTTAATTTAAATTACAGTTTTGCCATTTAATTAATCATTTGTAACATTTTTAGGTTCCCTTTTTATGACTAACTTTTTTATATTTTTATTTGTGTTTTCTTAGATTTAGTGTATGTGACAGTTATTAGTGACTTTTTATTTTTATTTTTTATTTATTTTTTAACTTCTCCAAATTTTTCTTTTACTTTATTTACGTTTTTGTTTCTTTTTTTTTTTTACTTAGATTAGTGTTAGGATTAAGTTCTAATATCAACTTGTTACTTTTCAACTTTGTACTTTTTTATTTTTTCATCTATGAGATTATCCATTTTTACCTTTTTGTCTTATTTGAGTTCTTTTTTTATTTTTTGTTCTTAGATTTTTTTTAAATTTCTGATCTTATTTGACAATGTTTCAATTATGTTTGCTCAATATACAAAGCACAACATGTCTCATTGGCAAATAATATAGAAAGAGGAAATTTCACATTATGCTTAATCATTGACTTTTTATTTTACAATTAAATAAATATAGGAGTAAATTAAGAAAACAATGCAATTGGTATTTAATTCTAGGACTATTAGTGATATAAAGCATAATCTCTCATATTCCTATTTTTTATACAAACATGGCCTTTAGTGCAACCACATTTTTTTAAGCTTGTCATGCTCCAAGTTAAAAATTGTCCCAAAATAAATAAAATGAAGCAAAATATCATCTTACTAGTGAATTGCATATGTCTAATGGCATTATCAAATATAGGGCCCGTTTGGGATAATTGTTTATTTATTTATTTTATTTGATTTATTTTTATTTTTAGTGAATTTTTTTAATAATTGTTCGCATTATAAACTGGTGGCACAATCAGAACCAACTCCATTAGTTTACGCTTGATGATCTAGAACAGAATTATGGGCCGAACTCCCTGTTGTCGAACTCACTGGTTACTACACATGATGCTCCCGGACTCCTGCAAGACGAAGAACTCTGTTAGTGTTTTTCGGCCTGGTTTGAACGGGAAGCACTCCGACGTTCAACTTAGATTTCTCTTTAAGGGGTTTCTAATCAAGAACTAGGTTAGAATTGTGTACCTAAAGCCTTGGTGTGCCTCTTCTTATACATGGGTAAAAACCAGGGAGGCTGAGTCCTCTTAGGACTCTGCCTCTAATCCCTTATCCCTGAATTATCAGGGATTTTGCGTTATCATTGGGCAATCCCAATTACCTTAGGAAACTGATCCCCTCTCTCCCGAACTATCGTAGCGGGGAGGGAGAATTCCCGGGTTATCTCTTAGCCCAGGGCTTATTAGACCAGCTGTGCCGCAGGCTATATGTCGTTGGCTGGCCGAACTAATTGTTGGTCGGCCTTTCTAATTGGTCGAACTAATTGTGGGCTGGCCCATCTAGGTAATCTCAGGTATGATTTGCTTTAGGCTGGGCTCCAAGCCCATGGTTTTATCCTCCTTCAACTGCCCTCAGCTCCGGTCTTCATTTTGGCTGGAGAGCTTAATGAGGAGTCAAAGCTTTATGTAATTTATTTGTTCAGTGAGTGTTCCTTTTCGTGTGTCTTTTGCTCGGTACGTATGTTGAGGTTGACTACTAGTGCTTACTTTCTTCAGTCGGGAGTGTTTTGTTTGGCACTCATTCATTGTCATATCTTGTCCATTTGTTTTCCTTTCTGCTTGACAGCTGTGCGTCTTGCCTCCAAATGGTGACGTAGTCATCATTGGCTCGCTTGGGGATGGCACATGTTGCCTCGGTGTGCTGAGGCATCTTTTCAATTGTACGGCGTATTAAATGCGCCGGCGTCATTTGAGTTTTGATGGGTATAAAAGCCCAACTTCAAATGTTTTTTTCCCTTTTTCTACCATTGTTAACCATTTTCAAACTTCTTTGAGTTTCCTCTGCTATCTCCGGTGCCATAGAATCTAGCAATCGGCGATAGGTTCTTAACACTTGCGAAAGACCTTGCCTCCAAGACTATTTTTGCATCGTCTTTTTCGTAAAAAACCTTTCCCTTATCTCTTTTCGTTCTTTTCTGTGCTTTGAGGCGAGCTTGCCCTCGTCCTTTGTTCCCATTTAAAAAAAAACTTCTTTTTTCAGACAAAAATGGGCAAACTCGAAAAATTAGTGTCCACGCTAGAGGCAATGGAGGCTTTCCAGCGTCGATACCAGATCCCTGGCGACGTGGGAATTACTCTGGCTAATCTTGATGATTCTCGCTAGGAAAATTGGGAAAAGCTTCCCGTTCCTCTGGTTGCCTTAGTGGAAAAGGGAGTTCGATTCCCACTTCACCCCCTTCTTCGCCGAGTCTCAGACATTATTGAGTAAGTCCTATGCAGGTATCCTCTAATGTTTTTAGAGTGATCATCAGCGTCGTCAAGTTGAACCGTATTTTGGGTACCAACCTTGGTATTTGGGACATAGTATATTGCTACAATATGGTTCAGCATTTCACGGGGTCCTATTATCTCAAAGCCAAAAGGGTGAGTGAGAAATTGGTGATCAAACTACCAGATTTGGGGAAGGACATCGATGATGACTTCCTCTATATTACGAAAAATTTTGAGTTCGGCCCCGACGAGCAGGAGGATATCTTCACGGTTCCCCAAAGAAACGGACTCGGCCCCGGTAGTTCTGTTGCCAACTGTTCACTTATTTGCTTAGTTCAAGTTTTTATTTTTATTCTAACAGACTTCTTCTTTTTATTCGGCGTAAGTGCCATTGCCAACAGTTGAGCTCAGGGTACACCTTGAGGATTTAGAGAAAGCCCGGGCTTACAATGGCCTTCCAGAACAAAGGGGGATCGAGCGCACACCACATATCCTTCTGAAATACATTCTAACATACCAGAGCTTCATTAGACCAAACACCGCCAGAGTTCAAATTGCTACTCCTACCTCAGCACCTGTCGACGTCGGGTCTTGCGTTTTACAAGAGCAAAAAGGCAAGTTACTATAGCCCAACCTTAATTTCTACAAGACTACCTTGAGCCATCATCTCCGGGGTACACTATCTCTATTTCTTCATTGGCCTCTTCTTTTATCGACTCATCCGAGTAAGGCCAAGTGTTATCCATGGCCAAACGAAAGGCAACTGCGGCTGATCTTATCGAATTCCTCACACTCGGTGGCCCAAAGAAAAAACTTTCAGTGATAGCCACCACTAAGGCAACCAAGCAGAATCTCGAGCTCTTGGGTGCAACTTCAAGATGTCCGGCAACAAAGAGGCCAAAGAAGGTGCCAAAAGTGCATGCAAGGGAGAAGGAAAAAGAAATGGAAAAGAAGAAAGAAAAGAAAAAGAGAAAGAGGAAAGTAAGGGGGAGAGAGAGAGAGAGAGAGAGAGAGAGAGAGAGAGAGAGAGAGAGAGAGAATGGAAAGAAGGTGGCCAAATCCTTTGAGGGTCCCGAACCTTGGACCCTCATCCTGTTCAAGGAGGCTCAACCCATCACAATTGAGGACCGTGCTGGGTCCCCGAAGACGGCCTTTGGTTTGTCCAAGGCTCTACTGCTACAAGCAGACATGGAGGCAGTCCAAAAATTTTTCCATGAAAAATTGATCAAGTCCACTAGTCGTCATTCTGTTTAGGTATTTTGTTCGGTCTTTATTTCCTTATCTTCCTTTTTTTTTTCCTTACTGATTGGTTGTCTTCCTTTTCCTTAGAGCTTGCAACGCATGATGGCTGCGATGGAGAGGGTTGAGGTGCAGTAGGCAGAGCTTACCAAGCTCTGCAAGTTGAACTTCAATTATCTTCAACATATATCGAAGTTGGAGGCTAGCCTGCATGAGAAGACAAAGATTACTGACGCTACTCGGGTGAGGGTGTCTGAGCTAGAGATATTAGAGATTGCTCTGAAAAGGCAGCTAAAGGAGAAAGAAGACAGCCTCTTAGCCTCCCAAGCCTAGCTCGAAAAGACTGAAGCAGAGCTAACTCTGGCCTAGAAAAAGGCCTATGCAAAAAGAGTGGAGGAGGCCATCGAGAACCATAAGGGGCAGATCCCCAAATTTCAAGACATTATCTACGTCTCTGCATGGGAGGCTGCACTAAAGGCTGCCGGGATTGACTCGTCCTCCTCCCTCTTCCAAGAGATCCCTCTGTCGAGCAAGCAAGTGAAAGCAGGGAAAGAAGAAGTTGGAGAAGAAGTTGTGGTGGTGGAAGATGGTGAAGAGGGAGGGGAAGATGGTGCCAATCAGACCACCGTCGCTACAGCTACTGAAGGAGTGGGTACTATCGTGGAGACTACCGAAGACTTCTTTGCTGCCCCTTGAGGATTCTTGTTTCTTCCTTTTTTGCCTAAGTTATGTCTTGCCTGTTTAGGGCTTTTGTTTGTAGCTCTGAGAGTCCCAACTCCTATTTATTAATGAAAATCTACTTTTTTCTTCTCAGATCCAAACTACTTTGCTTATATGCATAGGACTTAGCCGTTTTGAACTTGGTCATTTTGGACTAAGTCTTTTTCAGACTTAGTATTTTTAGGCTGCTTTCATTCCTTTGTATAGGATTTGAGCTTCCATACTAAGGGCTTAATCTGTTCGGATAAATTTTGAACTTAACCTTTTTAGGTTTTTTCTTCCCAAGTATGAGATTAAGCTTCCATACAAAGGGTAAATCTGTTCGGATAAACTTCAAACTTAGCCTTTTTAGGCTTTTTCTTTCTAAGTATGGGATTGAGCTTCCACACAAGACGTAATTCTGTTCTGATTAATTTTAAATTTAGCCTTTTTAGGCTTCTCTATGCTAGTATGGGATTGAGCTTTCATACTTAGGGCTAAATCTGTTCTGATAAATTTTGAAATTGGCATTTTTAGGTTTCTCTTGACTAGAGAGTTTAGTATGTGTGCCCCCCAAATTTTTATGAAAAAGTATGTGCAGCAAAAAATTTAAATTAAAGAATAATAATTTGAAAAAGTAAAATTCTTGCCAAGTAATGGCGTTTTATTACCAAACTAAAAAATTATAAAAAACTTAGAAACCTAAAAATAAAATTTACGCAAGTTATTTGCATTCCATGGCCTTGGGATGGGCCTATCATCTCTGTCTTCCAAGTTGTAGGCTCCAGTTCCTACCTTAAAAATGACTTTGTAAGGGCCCTCCCAATTCGACCCGAGCTATCCGTGGACAGGGTCTCTCATGTAACCAAAGACCTTTCTTAGGACCAGGTCTCCTTCACTAAACTTACGATGTTTGACCCTTCTATTGTATTCTCTAGCCAGGGTTTGCTGATAGTATGCTAATTTAATAGCTGCCATGGCCCTTTGTTCTTCGGCTAGGTCTAAATCCAGGCCTAGGGTTCTTGCATTCAGCTCGGGAGTACTAACTTCGGTTCGAATTGTCGGTAATTCAACCTCTAGTGGTATCACCACTTCTATTCCGTTGGCTAGGGAAAAAGGGGTCTCCCTCCCAGACCTCATTGGAGTTGTTCAGTTTGTTCATAGAACTGAGGGCAGTTTCTCTACTCATCTTTCCTTCGTAGCATCCAACCTCTTCTTAAGCCAGTCAATGATGATCTTGTTCATTGCTTCCTCTTGTCCATTACTCTGTGGGTACACTTGTTAGAGTTGGTATATTGAAAACTAGATTTTTAGTATTTAATTTTATTTTAATAAAATTAATTTTTTATTTTATAAAAATTTTTATGAGTAATGTATGTGTATCATTTCTTTAATGTTATGCATGGATGTCCAATATTATGTACAGTATTTAATCTGGTATGTAGAGTACAATTTGCACACAAAAGATCAGATTTTAGGTTCTTGTAGAATATAAGTTTTATGTCCACAATTTAGATGGAAATGGACATACCATCGGTACGACTGTAACACAGAGTTTTAGTAGATCTGTCTTGGTTACAGAGAACAGATAATAGTATCGTTTATTATTCCGACTCTCTGTGCTTGTACACTTTGTGTGTATTGAACGAAATACATTGAGGTAATTAATTTTATACTGACTATATAAATTAATTTACAACTCAAGGTTATTATGAATAGTACTTATACTCTTAATTCTAAAATAATTATTGATTTACATATATTTAATATTCATTGTTTTGATTTATTAGAGGGTGCGATCTTATATGAGTTTATATTTCTGGTGAGTTAGATAGTGGTATTATTTATATGATGAGTATTAATTATTGACGAAATTCACGTCCCAAAATATGGGGATTGACGATACCCCCTTAAGGAAGTTTATAAATTTTGACCGAGTCAAACCCTACAGGTGGATTTGATTATTCGACGGTCAAATAAGTAAAGTGGAAGGGCTTAAGGAATTACAATATGCCGATTAAATAAAATTGTCAGTAATTAAATTTAATTGGCGAGTATCAGGTATCTTTACGTGGAGAGAAATGATAAGTATTGAATAATATGAGCTCAATGTAAGATGGTCTTGAGATTATGGATTAGGGTATAATTATAATTCTTTTGTGGTGTGAACTCTAATTCAGTATTTTATGAAAATCGCAGAAATCGTTGCTAGTTTTCCATAATTATAAATACCACTATGAGGTTTACTTAATTATAAAAATCGCTGATGGGTGTCTGTGTTTCACTGTAAGTATTACTCATAATTATTCCATAGGTTCCGACTGTAGCCCTACAAATATGCGAGTAGGCTGAACTAGTTTTCATAACTTGTCTTCAAGACTAAAACTGTATAGATTTTGCCCGTACGAATTCTCGATAGTCCGTAGCCCACACTACGTTCGAGAATCACATAAGGAAATACAATTGAAGGTCTGACGGGAGCTTCAACTCAGGAACAAAAATGTAGTTGAAGATTTGATAGGTAAAAAATATTATTCTAAATTAATTTTGATTGCACGGGTTTTAATGTTAATCGTTCGATGTCAAAAGTTTTATCTGGAGCCTGTTTCGGTGTTTGCCAGTCCAGTTAATTTTTTTACCAAAAATCGTTTGCGAAAACAATGATCTTGATAGTCTTGCCTCCAACAATTGGTATCAGAACCGTTTTATTTTTTATTTACAGTTATCAGGGCCGGATAGTTTTAAAACTGTGCTAACTTGATTTTGCAGGCGTTCTAATTCTAATTTTATGATTGTCATTTAATTTATATTTGATTGAATGGTGTGAATTATGATTATTATTTTTAATCACGGGAGTTGATTATAATAGATAGAATGTGAGCCTTCGGGACATAGGATCGATGTGATAGCTAATTTTTAATTTTTAAATATCTATTTAGATTATTTAAGAATAGGTTGAATATATCGAAGAACACGAAAAACAGGCGGCGGCACTAGCGGTAGTTTTGGGGTTTCGGGCCACAAATCGCAGTGGTTTTTCTATTATTTTTTGACTTAATTTTTAGCAGCTTTTTTGTGTGTGTGTGCATATTTTAGGTTTAAAAACTGTATTAAAAATAGTGCTGAAAATAAAATAAAAAAACTACATAAAAACAGTCTCGCCGGCGGCACCACCGGCGACAATTTTGGGCAATTTTTTGATTATTTTTTGATATTTTTCAGACTGGTTTTAAATAAATTTTTTGATATAAAATAGCAGTAAAATACTACTGCAAAAATAGTCTAAAAAGTAAAAAACAAATAGCATCAAAACAGGTGGAATAAACCGGGCAGCGGCGGCGGTTTACGGGCAGCGGTGGTGATTTGCTTGCTGCGGCGGCAGCAGCCTTTGAGGCTTTTTTGGACTATTTTCGAGGCGTTCTTTGAAATATCATGTGGCTGGATATTTGAGCTATATTTATTTTTTAAAAAAATGAGCGTGAAGGAAGCACTGGAAAACGCCCAAATGGAGCACTGTTTGGGGCAGTGGCGCACAAGGGCGACGACAAGCTGTTTCCGGCTTTTTTTGGGCTATTTTCTGGGTAATTTTTGAGCAATTTTTTTAAACAAAAAATAATACTTTTTGAGAGCATTTTTTTGGTAAAAAAAGCTTCGAAAACGTAGTTCGGATGAGGCAGCAAAAGCCACCTAAAGTTGGCGGCATAAGGTGGCGCTGACAGGCTGGTGGTGGCCAGCGGTTTTGGCTTGGTCCGGGGCTATTTTTTGGTCATTTTCTGATGTGTTTGAAATTGATATGATATATCTATATATATTGAAATATATCAAGAAATCCTGATGCAATTGGGATGCTGGAATCAGAAACGAACAAGGATTGATGCAGTTTATCTTCAGCAGGAATTTGAAACTCATGAGAGTTTCTCTTTGATTATAAAATCGGGATATGTGTATATCGTGTTTGTATATATGAACTGCGTGGATGATTGTATATCCGTTTTATATTTATCTTGTTAATTTAATTAATTCAAAAATTCGGTATTAATTAAAATATTTTGTAATAAAAAATAAAATTAAGTCTTTTTAATTAAAATTTTTAATTAAATGAAAAAATTTTAGACATTTTATTTTTTTACAAAATATCATGTTCAAGACGATTTTTCATAAAATTGGATATATCTTAGAAAAATGTAAAAATTAATTCTGAATTTTGAATTAATTAAATAGAAAATTATTTAATCAAAATAAATTATTGTTTTTTAAAAAATGTGGAGCGAAAATAAATATCTTTAATCAATACCTTAGCTGAAAAGCTGAAAGAAAAACTGTGCATTTATTAAATTTTATTTGTTACGCATTTAAACACGAAAAGATGGTTTGGTAAATCGAAATATTTGGAATTGTGTACGCGAAAAGATGTTGAATTCTTTTAGATCATGTGGTTTTTGAAATTAATAAATTTATTTTAATTAAATAAATTTTATAACTCTAAAAAATATTTTAAAAATCTAAGTAGGAGAGAGAATTTATTCACAGATAAATTTTGCGGTTTTCATCACCAGTTTGTAGGCGATGCAATTAAATTCTGCGTGTTGGCAGTAAGGTCTTTCTCCCATCAGA
>JAULJZ010207329.1:0-42569 GCA_032270985.1 Heliamphora pulchella
AAAATACAAGTTAACGGTTCCTACATGACACAACCAAGATCAAAACACGACAAGTTATCCAAAATCACAAAATTTAGCATGCTTTAACCCCAAACCATAACTTAGGGTTTTCAAAACATAGGTTTTTCACATTTTCATATGTAAACTCAAAATATACAACACATATCAAGCAACTCTTCATAGATAGTCATAGATCCTACATTTTTTATTCTCAAGCAACAAGAAATCAACCCAAGAAAACTCCAATCCACCAAATCTCCAACCATGTGACGAAGGTGGAGCTTCTAACGTGTGCCTTCACTCTTCAACGGGTGTTCACTCGGGTGAGAGGCAAGAGATCCACTCTTGAGGAGCTAGAAATACTCTAGGAGACCACCAAACCCAACCCTAGGGTTTTCTTTTCGTTCTAGAGAGAGAGAAGATTAGAATGAGAGATAAACCCTAAAATCCAAACTTAAAGTTGCTTTCTATCACTGATCGATTGATCGGTCTCAAGACTAATCGATCGGTCCCTTGCTAGAAAGCACACATAAGAGATGGGTCTGGCTCATCCTTGCATAACATGGATACATAAAAAATGTTATGCACAAAGGCTAACTATGGGTACAAGGCAAGGCGATAGGCCATCTCCCCAATCCTATCAAGGATCTCAAACGACACGATGAAACACGGCGATAGCTTTCCACTCTTCCCAAATTTTATTAAACCCTTTTGTGGCAAGACCTTCAAAAACGCATGGTCTCCCAAGTCAAATGCTAACGGTCTCCTCCTTTTATCTGCAAAGCTTTTCTGACGAGTCTGCGCAGTTACTAAACGTTTAGAAATTGCGACGTCTATACAATGCCTCATGAGGCGCCATCTCAATGCTTGACTAGTAACTGGTACTCCGTAAAGTCTGACAATCTCACTCACATAAAGCTTACTAAGCTTATCAACTGAATCTGTCATACAGATAGGAAGGAAGTGCGCAAACTTGGTCAATTTGTCCATCACAACCTAAATAGCATCACGCCCCTTTGGCGACTTAGGAGGTTTCGATACAAAGTCAATGGTGATATTCTCCCATTTTCACTCGGAAAAAGGAAATGGCTACAGCATACCCGTCGACTTCTGATGCTCGACCTTCAATTGCTAGCAAGTAAGGCAACGTGAAATAAAAAGAGTCACGTCCATCTTCATGCCCCGCCACTAAAACTATCTACGTACGTCATGATACATCTTGGTGCCACCAGGATGCACCGCAAGGCGAGAGTGATGAAACTCACCAAGCATGTCGCCACGACACGACTTCGGCATAAAAATCCTCCCTATAACCCTCAAGCTCTGGTCGGAATGGATAGTCTGCTCCTTGGCATCCTCGCCACTCAAATTTTGATCTCTAAACATTAGGCTCTTTGCATCCTATCGCTGAGCCTCCATAACGTGCTGGACGAGGGCGGGTTGAGACACAACCATGAACAATGTAGCACAATCACCGGACTTACCAAGCGTAGGTCGTACTCACCAACCTCTCCAAGCATGCTCCACTCCATCATGGCAACGTGCGCTAACGAACTCAAGAACTTCTGGCTAAGGGAATTGGCCACCACATTGGCCTTACTCGGATGATACTGCAAATTAAAATCATACTCTCTCAAAAATTCCATCCACCTCCTCTGATGCAAATTCAAGTCCTTCTGTGAAAATAGATAGTTCAAACTCTTATGATCCGAGAACACTTCAAAGCGTTCCCCATACAGATAATGCTTCTAGGTTTTTAGAGTAAGGACCACAACTGCGAGCTCCAAGTCATGTGTAGGATAGTTCTTTTCATAAACCTTCAACTGCCTCGATCCATAGGCAGTTACCTTGCCTTCCTACATCAACACGCAACCTAACCTCTCATGTGACGCATCACAATACACGATGTAGCCACGTCCCCTCTTTGGTACAATCAAAATAAGTGCAATGGTCAGTCTCTCCTTTAAAGTCTGAAAAACGAATTCACAACCGTCGGTCAACACGAACTTGACTCCCTTCCGCATATGACGTGTTATAGGTGCTGTAAGTCTAGAGAAGTCTCTCACGAACCGTCGATAGTAACTTGCCAAGCCCAAGAAACTCCGAATCTCAAACATGTTCTTCAGCCTCTCCCAACTCGTCACCGCATCTATCATAGAGGAGTCCACTGCCACTTCATCTCCCGACACCACATGCCCCAAAAATTTTACCTTGGGCAACCAGAACTCACACTTATCATATTTTATGTATAATCGATGCTCCCGTAACAACTGCAGAGCAATCCGAAGGTGCTCCTTATGCTCCTCCTCTGATGGTGAATAAATAAGGATGTCATCCACAAATACTACCACAAACCTATTGAGGTACGGGTGAAAGATACGGTTCATAAGGTCCATGAATGTCGCCGGTGCGTTAGTCAGTCCGAATTGCATAACTAAAAACTCAAAGTGCCCATATCGGGTGCAAAAATCCGTATTTGGGATATCCTCTTCCTTGACCCTCAACTAATGATAGCTCGATCTCAAGTCGATCTTTGAAAAACAATACGAACCCTTTAGTTTGTCAAACAAATAGTCGATACGAGGCACGAGGTACTTGTTCATAACGGTCACATGGTTTAACTTGTGGTAATCGATACAAAGGCATAAGGATCCATCATTTTTCTTTGCAAATAACACCGGAGCTCCCCAAGGTGACATGCTAGGACGGATAAAACCCTTATCCAACAACTCCTAGACCTGCACCTTTAACTATAGCAACTCGGCTGGTGCAAAATGATATGAAGGCATAAAAATGGGGCGGTCCCCAGAATGAGATCTATAGAAAACTTAACTTCCCGATGTGGCGGAAGCTCAAACAGATCGTTTAGGAAAACGTCCAAAAACTCACAAATCACAAGAGGAAGCTCCTCGCGAATAGAACAGGTCTCACTCGTAGACAAGGCTGAGAAAAAGAGGCTAAGACTACCTCGGTCCCGCGAACAAAGAGGCTTAGGCACTAAACCGTCATCACGATCACCCACGAAATAAAAAGAATCTCCCTCTGGCGTATAAACAAACAATCAGCGTCGGTCACAGTCGATGAAGACGCGAAAGATGATCAGCCAATCCATTCCTAGGATGATATCAAAATGGGCCATATCAAGCAGAATGAAATTGGATACTAAACGGCGGTCGGCGATCTCCACCTCACAGGCTCTACACATGCCTCAACATAGCAACCCCACCAATCGGTGTCTCTACACACAAGGTACTACCCAATACATCTACCTTTAACCCCAATGCAGATGCAAATGCGGATGAGATGAATGAATGCGATGCTCCCGTGTCTAAAAGAATATTGGCCCAAGAACGATACACTAGGAAGGTACCTTGAATGATCGACGGGCTGGCTGCAACATCTGGCACTGCAGGTGCCACCAAAGTGCTAGGCTCCACGAGGGCGTACACTTGTCCCTAGTTCTACCCACTGTTCCCCAAGTCCCAAGCTGCCTCACCAACTGGGCTGAGGTGGCCACTCCTGCTATCCTAGCTGATTACACTCCCGACTATAGCTCTGACTACCCGTAGCTTTGTCAGCCCTACAACACCTATCCTGCTTGTGCTCCCGAAGCACTTTGTGTATTCCCTACCTAAGGGCAATCTTGACGAATGTGGCCCGTCTGACCACACTGAAAATAAGAAAATGGGGCCCTCCCCTGGGTCTGACTCTGCTGCTACTGTCCTTTCTATCGACAATCCCTAATACGATGCCCCGACTGTTGGAGGCAAAACTGCCAAGATCTTTGTTTTTACAAACGATTAATGGAAAAAATTAACTGGACGGGCAATCGCCAAAACGGGCTCCAGATAAAACTTTTGAAGACGAACGATCAAAATAAAACGCGTGCATCCGAAGTTAATTTAAAAGAATACATTTTTACCGGTCGAATCTTTAACTACGATTTGAATTCGAGTAGAAGCTCCTGTCAGTTTTTCTACTGTATTTTCTTATGCGATTCCTGGATATAGTGTGGGCTATAATCCTCCGAGAACTCGTACCAGTAGAACCAGGACAGCTTTAGTCTTAGAAGACAAGTAATGAAACTGGTTCAGCCTACCCACATATTTATAGGGCTACAGCAGAGACCTGATGAGTAATTATGAGTAAAACTTCCAGTGAAATATAGACACGTATCAGCAGTTTTCCCAATTAAGCAAACCTCATAACGGTATTTGTAATTATGAAAAACTAGCAGCGGTTTCTACAATTTCCAAAAGCACTGAATTACAGTTCACACCACTAAAGAACTATAATTGCACTCTCACCCATAATCTCAATACCATCTAGCATTGAGCTCTTGTTATTAAATACTTATCATTTCTTTCCACATTAAAATTCTCGATACCCGCCAATTAAATTTAATTACTAATAATTTAATTTAATTGGCATTTTGATATTTCTTAAGCCCTTTCGATTAACTTATTTGACCGCCGAATAATTAAATCCACCTGCAGGGTTTGATCCGGTCAAAACTTATAAGCATCCTTAAGGTGGTATCATTAATCCAGATCTTTTGGGATGTAAATTTCGTTAACAATTAATATTCGTCATATAAATAATACCGCCATTTAATCACCGGAAATATAGACCCATATAAGATTGCACTATCTAATGAATCAAAATAACGAATATTAAATACATGCAAATTAATAATTATTTCAGTATTAAGAGGATAAACACTATTCATAATAACATTGGGGTGTGAAATAATTTATATAGTCAGTATAAAATTAATTACCCCAAATGTCTCGTTCAATACACACAAAGTGTATTAATGCAGAGAATCAGAACAATAGATAACACTATTATCTGTTCCTCGTAACCAAAACAAGTCTACTAAAATCATGTGCTACAGTCGTACCGATGGTATGTCCATTTCCATCTAAACTATGAACATAAAACTTATATTCTGCAAAAACCTAAATTTGATTTTCTGTGTGCAAGCCGTACTCAACACACCATATTAAATACTATAAAATATCGAACATCCATGCATAACATTAAAGAAATTATACACAAACATTGCTCATAAAGATTCTCATAAAATAGAAAATTAATTTTATTAAATACTAAAAACATGATTTTTAGTATACCAACCCTAGGAAGATCACCACGCTTCCTTCTTTCTGAGTGAACCCTTTAACAACAAGCCTAGTTTTGAAGGTTTCAACCTTCTTGTCTGCTCCTCTCTACCTCTTCTAGATCCACTTGCATCCAATGGATCTTATCCCTTTGGGTGGTTCTACAAGTTTCTAGACCTGATTGGAATGCATAGATTCCACCTCTGAATTCATAGCCCTTTATCAAAGCTCTGCATCTTTGTCTTGAAGTGTTTCATTGTAGTTACAGGGCTCGGTATCTAGTTATGTCAGAATCCTATCAAAAGACTCTCCCAAAAACATATAACGGTCAGGTTGATGAATAACCCTCTCACTACGACGAGGCACTACATGTGTTTGTATACTAGCAGTAACACGCTGTGTAGAATCAGAAGCCTGTGTATCAGCACCCTATTCTTGATTTACATATGTCCTGATAATCCTCCCACTACGACGAGATAATGGGATATCAGTAACTTGTTCTTCCATTCTACTGGTATTTTCTCTCAGTTTTTTCAGAATAATATTGCTTTTAGGCCTGTGGTCCATAATATAATCATCTTTCAAGAATCGGGCGTTAATGCTAACAATAACCTTATGATCCTTAGGATTATAAAACAGACCACCCTTCATTTTCTTGGGATACCCTACAAAGAAATAAACTTCTATCCTCGATTCTAACTTACCCGCGTTCCCTTTCAGCACATGTGCTGGACACCCCTAAATTCGAATATGTTTAAGACTAGGCTTACGCCCGGTCCACAATTCTATGGGAGTAGAAGGTACTCAGTTCAGAATGCAAGCCGCTGTCTCTAAAGTGAGTTCCCAAAATGAATCGAGTAAACCTGAATAACTCATCATAGTCCTTACCATTTTCATAAGAGTTCTATTCCTTTTTTCTGCTACACCATTCTACTGTGGAGTTTCAATTGCAGCCAACTGGGATGTAATCTCATCTGATGACAAGTAGTTCTTAAACTTACAAAGCGGTATTTCCCACCACAATCGGATCGTAGTGATTTGATACTTTTACCCAGATGCTTCTCCACCTCCACCTTAAATTCTTTGAATTTTTCAAGGCATTCAGACTTACGGTGCATCAGGTAAATGCATTCATATCTTGAGTAGTCATCAATGAAACTAATGAAGTACTCAAAGCCACTTCTAGCCCGGATCGTCATAGAACCACACACATCAGAATAAACTAACTCCAACAATTCTTTAGCTCTATAGCCTTTGACCTAAAAGGGACTCTTGGTCATTTTACCTTCTAAGCAAGATTCACAGACTGAACGTGCCTCCACTTCCAATGAACTTAAATGTTCATCTGCTACCAGTCTGTTTATCTTTTTTAGATTAATATGACCCAAGCGTAAGTGCCCGAAGAAACGCTTGGTTCATTAAAGAAGTAAATTTTCTCTTATATGGTAAATTAGATGTGTTATTCATTTTAGTTAGTAGCAGTGTCGGAGAGATTAGAGTAATAACATAAAAATCATTCACTAATGTACCAAAACAGATAGCCTGTTTATTATCCTTAATAACCACATAGTTATTAAAATAAATCACATATCCGTCTTTAACCATTCTAGAAACGGAAACTAAGTATCTTCTAATGGAGGGTACATAAATACAATCTCTTAATATTAAAACCCTATCTCCACTAAAACAGAGAGTGACATCTCCTACTGCTACTACTGTTACCTTTGTATTATTGCCTATATGAAGTTAAATCTCCCCATCACTAAATTGTCGGGTTTTCTAGAACCCTTGCAACGAATTGCAGACATAATTAGTGGCTCCCGTATCAACACACCAAGTACCGGTAGATAACACCGCTAAATATGTTTCCATAACCAGTGAACAGAAATTACGCTGTTTGTTCTACCTTCTAAGAAATACTAGACATAACTTTTTCTAGTGCCATGTCTGGTTGTAGTGAAAACATTTGTCTTTTGGATTTTTCACACCAGTCCATGGCCTACTAACTACCCTGTAAATCGTGTCTCCCTAATTTTGAAATTTTTTCTTCTTCATGCCTTTCGGCCCCGAAAAAGAACTTTTTTTTTCAGAAATAAACACATTTCCTAGTATTGAAGGAATACCATTAGTAGTTAAAGTTATATCTACGTTATTTTTCCAGTTAACAAAATTTAGTCCCGTAAGTTTATTTTCTTTGAGTATTGAAGCGAGTTGGTTGAAAACCATTTTAATCTTGATAATCACATAATTAAAAAAAATCGTTAATTATGATAAGTAAAATTTTGAATTTATTTTAATTTGGTTCCCTCTACCATTTTAAAATTAATTCGCCAACAGTCTGGTAACCTGATAATAGCATGCCTCGACGGGAGGACGTCTACTATCCTTCATAAGACCAAGCAGGTCAATTCTTTTTAATTTTACTATCAAGCAATTAACCCTACCAAGTAAAATTAAATTGCTGACATAGTTTCGATCTAGTATATAATACCAGTGACTCAGATGGAGAGGATACTATTATATACAGCTAAGTGTTAACCATCACTTAATCTCAAATTAATCGATTCGCAATAAACCCTTCAGATGGAGAAGTGATCTACACTAATAATTATTCAGAATTATTCCTAAAATAGGTTTGTACTGGTTTGTACTGGCGACACCGCAATTAATTTGTCCATTTGGGAGGAAAGCCTTACTGCCGACACGCAAGATTTAATTGCATCGCCTACAAACTGGTGATGGAAACCGCATGATTTATCTCTGAATAAATTTCCTCTCTCACTTAAATTTTTAAAATATTTTTTAGGGTTATAAAAATCTGTTTAATTAAAATAAATTTATTAATTTCAAAAACCACAAGATCTGAAAAAATCAAACATCTTTTCGTGTATACGATTCCAAATATTCTAGTCTATCAAACCATCTTATCGTGTTTAAATGCGTAACAAATAAAATTTAATAAATTCGTAATTTTTTTTTCAATTTTTCAGTTAAGGTAGTGATTAAATGTATTTATTTATTTTATTTTTCGTTTCACATTTTTCAAAAAATAATAATTTATTTCAATAAATATTTTTTCATTTAATTAATTCAAAATCCGGAATTAATTCTCACATTTTTCCAAGATATCTGATTTTTTTAAAAAAATCATCTTAAACGTGATATTTTATAAAAAAAATATATCTCAAGTTTTTTCATTTAATTAAAATTAATTAATTAAAAAAAACTTAATTTTATTTTCCATTATAATATATTTTAATTAAAATTTAATTTTTAAATTAATTAAATTAACAGGATAAATAAAACAAATATGCAATCATCTACGCAGTTTATATATATATAAACACGATATGCATATATTTTGATTTTATGATCCAAGTCAGTCTTCTAAAGAGGATAAACTGTAATAATCCTATTTTATTTCTGATTTCTGTGCCCTCATTGCATCAGACCTTCCTAATACTATCTAATATATCAATATATATCATATTAGTCTCGTATATATCAAAATATACATCAAAATCAGCTCCGAAAGAGAGGAAATCATTGGCAACCACCAGCCACCGCCAGCACCACCTTGCCGCCACCTTCAAGTAGCTCTTGCCGCCTCATCCGAGCTCCGCTTTCGACGAGCTTTATACCGTTGGAAAGCTCTTGCAATATAGGATTTTTTTTTCAAAAATACTACTCGAAACCAGTAGGAAAAATGGCCAAAAAATTGGCCCGAACCTCAAAAAATGCTGCTGCCCGCCACAGCATTACGCCGCCAACTTTTTGAGGCTTTTTCAACCTCTTTCCAAACTCAATTTTCGACGTACTTTATATCAAAAGAAATCTCTTGAAAAGTACTATTTTTTATGAAAAAATATGTTCGAAAATAGCTCAAAAAACTACCGAAAAAACTACCCAACGCTGCTGCCACCGCACCCTAGTGCTGCTGCCACCGCACCCTAGTGCTGCTGCTTGGAATCGCCAACTTCCCGAGGCTGTTTCGGCCTCATCCAAACTCCATTCTCAATGTTCTTTATACCATTGAAAAGCTCTTGAAAACAGCACAGAAAATTGTCAGAAAATAGCCTGGAATCTGCTGCCGTTGCCGGCCTGTTTGCAACGTGTTCGGGTTGTAATTTTAGCCCAATTTTTTTTTATGGTTTTTGAAAATATTTTGATGTATGTTTTACTATAATTTTATATTTAAAAAACTACTCAAAAAATAGTCCCAAAAATGGCCGAAAAAAATCATAAAAATCGTCGCCAAACCACCGCCGACAAAGCCGCCGAAACTGAGCTGTTTTGGTGATTTTTCATCGCTATTTTTGACTTATTTTTTATGTTATTTTTTATTCATAAATACTGCAAAAAAATTCACTGAAAAAAACCATTTAAAACCATTAAAAACTTACCACGATCCATGGCCCGTAAAAATTTAAACCACCTCTGGTGCCGCCTCTGTTCTTGGATATGTTTAACCTGTTCTTAAATAATCTAAATAGATATTTTAAAAATGAAACTAGCTATTACATCGATTATATGTCCTGAAAACTCACATTCGATCTATCATGATCAACCCACATGATTAAAAAAAATAATCGCCATTCACACTATTCAATCAAACATGAAAATTAAATGACGATCATAAAAACGGGATTAGAACCCCTTCAAAACAAAGTTAGTAACAGTTCTAAAACTACCCGATTTCGATAACCGAAAACAAAAAATAAAAGGGCTCTGATTCCAATTGTTAGAAACAAGACTGCCAAGATCTTTGTTTGTTATGCTATTTTTTATTCATAAATACTACAGAAAAACTCACCAGAATATAGACCTATATAAGATCGCACCATTTAATGAATCAAAACAACGAATATTAAATATACGCAAATCAATAATTATTTCAGGATTAAGAGAATAAGTACTATTCATAATAACCTTGAGGTATGAATTAATTTATATGGTCAGTATAAAATTAATTACCCCAAATGTCCCGTTCAATATACACAAAGTGTACTAGCACAAAGAGTCAGAACAATAGACGACGCTATTATCTGTTCCCCATAACCAAGACAGGCCTACCAAAACTCTGTGCTATAGTCGTACCGATGGTATGTCCATTTCTATCTAAACTGTGAACATAAAACTTATTTTGTAAGAACCTAAAATCCGATCTTCTATATTCAAGCTATACTCTACACACCAGATTAAATACTATACAAAATATCGAACATCCATGCATAACACTAAAGAAATGATACATATACATTGCTCATAAAGATTCTCATAAAATAAAAAATTAATTTTATTAAATACTAAAAACATAGTTTTCAGTATACCAACCCTAACACCGGCTGCCTGCATGTGTAACATACTATCTCTCGGCTTTTAGAACGTCCAAATGAACCCATAGATGGTGCGAGTGCTGATCATGGCTGCGGCTGAGATCCCATGGGATAAGAACTTGATCCCCCTGATTTTTGCCTCATCATCTGGCGCCCCTCAGACTGAGCGCTGGAAGCTCTCTGGTGTGACTTGCTCTCTCAAATCTTCTTACTCTCTGCCATTACATTCTCCACCTCTATAGCATCCTCCACAATCTTTGTGTAGAGCTGAAACCCCAACGTTGCAATTCTATCCTTGATTGAGGGACGAAGAGCCCTTTCAAATCGCTTGGTGCCAACTCCTCCGTTCCCATTTTCTCAGGTGCAAAGTGTGACAGATTCGCGAACTTAGCCTCATATTGGACCACAGATAGATTACCCTGGATGATGGAAAGAAAATCCTCACGGTAGGTATCACTCGATGTCCCTAGAAAGTACTTCTCTAAAAATACCCTAGTAAAAGCGATCCACATGCCATCTATAGTCGTTTTGGCAAACTTCCACCATTCCCGACCATCCTCCCAAAGTTGGAACGCCGCCAAATTCACCCTTAGCTCGTCCTCTATGATCTCCAAGATATCGAAGATTGTCATAGTTACCTCTATCCACTCGGTAGCCACCTTAGGATCTGACTCTCCAAAAAGTTAGGAGGATCCAACTACCGAAACTCTCTCATAGCAGCAGTAGCCATTAGCTCAAGAGCCCTTGCTCCTTCCCTAGCCATCTCAGCTATCGCTCTCATGGTCGTGAGCATCTCCTATATCACATCTACTCTGTCCACTTGTTCCTGTGGGGCATACACATCCCCTTCCTTTGGAACCTGGGTATAACCGCGACCTCGACCACAACCCCGGCCTTTACCACGTCTCGGTAACATTGCTCTATATAAGAAAAGGACAAAAAGAAGATATCAACAACTAGGTCTAAACCCATATATCTCTCACAGATAACACTATTCCACAATAAGGCACCACATAGCACATATCATCGCGTTTACACAACTTATGCAACACATAACGAGGAGAACTAATCGGAATGGCCCGTCAATCCGGGTAACTCGTTTGAATTTCAGGTTAGAACGGACATCAGCCAAACGATTTTCTAACTCGAACCCCAACTAGTTGACTAGTCGTCCAAGGAAAAGACACGTCATCCTAAAAGTCCAATCTCCACACCCAAATACAACGTAGCATGCAAATGTCAAGTTATATCCAAGATATCTTATGTAAACACACCAATACATAAATATCACACATCAATGCAAGCTCTCATGTAATGGATCAACCACTCCCACGACTCCAACGTATTTAAACCTAGAGCTCTGATACCAATCTGTCACGCCCTCATCTTCAAGACACGTGAACTCACCCTGACAAACCAACCAATATGAAATTTTAGGAAGAAACAGGGTCTCAAGCGCTAAAAACTCACATAGACTCTTTTAAAGAAATAATTTGATAAAAGGAAACTAAGCTCCACAAGAAAAGGTTTCAGAACCAAAAAGGACGAAAAAGTGCTCCAGCAGGCAAACCGATCGATCAGTCCACCAATTGAAACAACTGAGAGCGGTGTTAGACCGATCGATAGACCAATCGATTGGTCCAACACTGGACCCTTTTTCTCAACAAGTTTTGTAATACTAACATGTCCTACTTCAACTACACCTCCAAACTCGCCTTTCCTTGGGATCCACATACAAAATCATAAAAGAAAAGATAGAGAAAACATTTCCAACCATCTCCAAACATCGAAAACCCAATGATCTAATTTATAGAATCTTGCAAACAAAAGATAATAAACCCAACACTACACCCGATTGCCTCACATACATGCAATTCATGAGTATGGGTGACCTTAGGGCCTTGCAAAACGATTATCAACTAACCCAAGTATCAAATCATTGTATCAAAAGAATTACATTTACAAAATATACATTTCTCAAAAGATATTTCTATAAGAATGTAATTCTATCCAAAAAGCTCAAAACACAGTCTTGAGGTCCAAACTCCTCAGTCAACCACCTTCTTCCCGTTATCACGTGAAATGTTTTAAACAACATGGGCCGAGGCTCATAGGAAACAGACTAAATGTGAATAGAGGCATGACATGTGAGGGTGATCATGTGAATGCACAACACGTTTAAACCAAAAACCAGATCCACTTTTCTAGTAAATTCTTATTCATATAATCGATTTTTCTTCATTTATTCAAAATCAACACACATTAATTAGTTCGTTAGTCCCATCTTCTCAAACCCAACATAATTGATTTGACTTCCCATTTCGTTTCTTTCTGTTTTAGTTTCCACATTTCAACTCATGTCAAGATTTTCCAAAGTCCCGCATTCATCAATTTGTTTTACAACCCAAGTTTATTCATTGATTTAATTAAGTACAAAGGCCGAACGGCGCCTATAGACCCAGGCGTATTTATCACAACTGGGCCATGCGAGGCTCAATGAATAAATACCCAGTCTATAGCTTGCACGGAGAGCACACATTTTCGATTTCTCTCGAAAACGTCGATGGGTGGGCCGCCCAAGAGCATGCTTTTATGAGGATTAACCCAAAAGAAGAGTCTACCTTACATTGCGTAAGTTTTCGGTCTTTCACCGAGGAGCAATTCGTGCCCAAACTTAATTATCCAAATCATTTATATGGTATTTTAATTAAGTCATTCACAATTAAACCAACGCGTGTCCAACTATTAACCCAGTTCCTCTTACCAAACCCAACACTATTAAGGTTTCCATTACCAATAATTCAATGATTTTTATCAATTTCATACTTGAATTAACATAAGGAGATACAATCAATTCCTATATCACATACCATCAATTCATGAAACTTATTCAAATTTCTCAATCCAATACTATACCATTTTCATATATTCCCAAGATTCATGGAATTTATTTAATTAATAAGATAAACAAGTCCTAATTTGTCAAAAATCCAACTAATTTTACCATTTGGGTCAAATAACGCAAAAAAAAAAAACTCCAAATCTCCATGATTTTGATAACCACCAAACCTTAACTTTTTAAAATACAAGTTAACGGTTCTCACATGACACGACCTAGATCAAAACACCACAAGTTACCCAAAATGACAAAGTTTAACATGCTCTAACCCTAAACCATAACCTAGGGTTTCCAAAACATAAGTTTTTCATATTTTCATGTATAAACTCAAAATATACAACACATCAAACAACTCTTCATAGATAGTCATAGATTCTACCTTTTTTATGCTCAAGCTACAAGAAATCAACCCAAGCAAACTCCAATCCACTGAATCTCCAACCACATGACGAAGTTGGACCTTCCAACGTGTGCCTTCACTCTTCAACGGGTGTTCACTCAGGAGAGAGGCAAGAGATCCACTCTTGACGAGCTAGAAATGCTCTAGGAGACCACCAAACCCAACCCTAGGGTTTTCTTTTCATTCTAAAGAAAGAGAGAGATAAGATTGGAAAGAGAGAAAAAACTCTAAAACTCAAACTTAAAGTTTCTCTCTGTTGCAGACCGATCGATCGATCTCGGGACTAATCGATCAGTCCTTCATTGAAAGGCACACTAAGTAAAGAAAACATACATGGTTTCTCAAATTTTGTTCCAATGCCTCAAGACTCATTCAATCAACTCGCAATAATTATTTTCATGCATACTCGAGCACATAATTATTATCAACAATTAAAATCATGATCAAATTTTAATTCCTTCTCTAAAATCAAATGTTCCACCGAATACGCCATAACAAGTTTTAATTAATCCTTTTTAAATTACAAGAGACCGGGTCCCTACATGTGGTAGATGCACACAGTCGGTGATCCTCTTTATTGACCATAATGCGCAATACGGTACTTAGTTTTGATACATTTCGTGAATTATTGGCATCTAATCCATTATTTTCTATTGTACTTGATAAGATAGTAGCAGGGGAGTGTACATCATTCCATATTTATGATGGGTTTTTGTTCAAAGGAAATCAATTATGCATTCTCAAGTCCAGCTTGCGATTGAAGATCATCAAAGAAATGCACAATGAAGGCCTTATGGGGGAGATAAGACTTACGAGCTAGTGGCAACTTCTTATTTTTGGCCTTCTATGCAGTGATAAATATATAAATTTGTGGAAGGATGTCATATCTGTCAAGTATCCAAGGGAATTGCGATGAATACCGGGCTGTATACCCCACTGCCCATCCCATCTTAGCTGTGGACGGATGTCAACATGGATTTTGTGCTTGGACTACCACGTACTCAGCAAGAGAGTGACTCTATTTATGTGGCGGTGGATAGATTTTTGAAGATGGCACACTTTATTCCGTGCAAGAAGACCACGGATGCTGTGAAGGTGGCGTAATTATACTTCAAAGAGGTTTATCATTTACATGGGTTGCCTTCCTCTATTGTGTCAGACAAAGACACGCGCTTTCTCAGCCACTTTTGGCGTTGCTTATGGAAATTATCAAACACCAAACTAGATTATAGTACTGCATACCACCCACAGACGGATGGACAAACCGAGGTCGTGAATTGTTCATTGTGAAATCTTCTTTGTAGTCTTGTCGGTGATTATATGAAGACATGGGATCAAAAGTTAAGCCAAGCGGAGTTTTCTTTCAGCCACTCTGTCAACTGTAGTACTGGATTTCTGACTTTCTAGATTGTTTGTGGTCTTGTATCGAGATCCCCGCTTGACCTCACCGTAATTCTAGATTTAAAGAGGATTCATGGTAAGGCCAAGGACTTGATTAAGCAACTGCAGTAGATTCACAAGTTCACCCAACAACATTTACAGGACTCCACAGTCAAATACAAGCAAATGACAGACAGAAAACGACCATTTGTAGAATTTGATGTGGGTGATTTTGTGTATGTTGTTCTTACCGAAGACCGATATCTAGATGGGGAATATAACAAGCTAGCATCAAGAAAAATTGGCCCTATTAAGATCATTCAAAAAATTAATCCAAATGTCTATCGCCTGTAGCTTCCAAGTCATAGCCGTACCTCAAACGTTTTTAATGTGAAGCATTTGATTCCATATCGTGGAGATAGCACTTCTGATGAGGATGCAAATTCAAGGGCGAATTCTTTTAAAGTTGGGGAGGATGATGCAGAGCTACTCAGTCTTTTGTTCATGAAGGCCTATGACCATCGAAAAGCCCAACAGTGATAGTAGATGCACGACTTGATAGTGATAGATTGGCCTTGGAAGGCCCAGTTTGATCGAAAACGGCCCAACATGCAACACTCATCGCTATGCCATGAATGATGATGGATTTCGGCGAAATTCCCTCGTTTAGGCTTTAAACACGTCAAATTTTCCGTTTTAGGAAAGATTTGACATACCAATTCCGAGAACTTCCCAAATCTGTTGAAGTCTAGATTTTTTCAGTAATCTTATATTTTATTCTAGTTTTGGAATTTGAGCCTAACTCAAATTTTTTCATTTTTGGTAATTTTTTTATTTTCTTTTATTTTTACCTTGGCGGACAATTGTTGCATTTTCTTTGTTTATTTCCTAGAACGGGTAGGTGTGTTTTCTATAAATTCGTGATGTATGTCTTAGGGCAAAGCAGTTTATTAATTAATAAGAATTTCAGAGAATTTTCTCTTTGTCGTGTTTGTTATTGGAGGGAGTATCTCTAATTCAAGCAGGTTCGTGGATTTCGGTGCTAGTGTCCTTCTAGCCAATACGCTTCCCTGCATTACTTCACAAGGTGTTAGAATGGCTTTAGCAGATGATTTGTGGCTTACTGCATACCTTGGTCTTTGTTCTTTAATTTTTTCTGGTTGCTAACTTGTATTTGAGGTTTGGTCTGCATATGATTGGTCAATGGTCCTGTGACAACAGTGTTGGGATATGATTCATCTTGGCAATGATGCTTCATCCAAATCTCTTTAATTTGGTGTAACTCTTTGCGCAAGTCAATAAAATCTTTTGCTTTATCAAAGAAAAAAAATGTTCCATTATATAATAGTATTGATACTATAAATACCAAAAAAAATCAAAACTAACTGTTTGTTTTTGTCAGATTCTTGTTTCTCAAATTGGGTTATTGTTAGTTTTTATTATAAATTTTTAGATTTCTCTAATAAAAACTGAAGTAAAGACCTACAAGGTTTGACCAAAAACTAACAAATTCATTAAAAACATATATATTCAAAAGAAGCTTGCTTAAAATTGACAGCTAAACGGGCCCATTATTCTCATTCGAATCTAGCTTATACTAATTTGTGATTTTGTTTTTGCTATTTTGATTGATTGCAGAAGAAGTTAAGCATTCCAGCCACGGTTTCCCGCGTACTTAAGTACATACCTGAGCTACAAAGGGAAATAGAAAGATTGGTTCAGAAGAAGGACGAGCTCATATCAAGGATTAACTCCAGCCAAGAAGACTCAGTTAATCTTGAAAAGCAGAAAAAATGCGCCATTCGAAACAATTTCTCAACAGTTGCGGCAAGTCAACTGGGGGAGAAAGAAGTTGCCATTCAGCTATGCAGTTCAGTTATGGTGGAGAAGAAGAGTTCACTATCTGAGATTCTGCTAAATCTAGAGGAAGATGGGTTGATTCTGTTAAATGCCTCCTGCTTTGAATCCTTTGGAGAGAGGGTTTTCTACAATTTGCATCTTCAGGTACTATATTCTGTTTTACTTATTTTTCTTTTCTTAGTTTAATTGGCTTCTTGTTCTATATTTAGAATCCATGTTCAAATTAATATTATTATGAGCTGCAATGATTGTTTGATTTGTTTCCATAGAAAATATTTGTTGACACTTTTTTGTATTGTATTGTATTTTGGTCTTTGGTGCGCAAGACAACCTTGTTTTGTGTGATCAAATGAATTGAATTTGGTAGAAACTATTTTTCATCTTTTAAAGGTGAAAAACCTCTGCTAAATGTAAAGACATAAAACACTAACACCCCATTACAACTATTGACACCCCAACCATTTCCCTAACACACTGTATTTGCCACCATCGTTGTCGCCTCCCTCCACCATCATTATCAACACATGACTAATAGCTAACATATATTTTAAATTTAAAACGGATTAGCCGCCTGTTGAAGCTTAAAAAAGGAGGATCCTTTGGTGGAAACTCACCCCACCAAAATTGTTGTTTTGCTGGCATTATTATCTTAGGCGAATTCCAACTCGAGATTTTCTTGCTATGTGGAACATTGTTCCCCATTCCTCTAGCAAGATTTGTGCTTTTTGTCAAGGTCAACTAGAGACAGTAGACCACCTGTTAGTTCTCTCTGCAACAACACTTGGAGAATTTGGTCCAATATATTGAAATGGGCAAGTCCAAGTAGTTCCAAGGGACTGATAGCATGGTGGTAGGAATGTTGGAGTGATAGTGACAGTTTAAATTGGCGTAAACTGACGCAAACAAACGAACGGACCCTTACTTTGCAAGGTCAGACAGATTCTGACTTTAGCAAGGTACGCTAAAGTGAGTAAAGAACGGATTTGGAGCAGCCAACAAGTACATACAGAAACTAATATGGGACTTCATGTTTTTCTCTGTAATCTGGTCGATTTGGCTAGCTAGGAACAATGATGTTTTCAAAAGCTTGTGGTGGACTATAAAGAGTTGACTGAGTTGATGAAGGTTAGGGCCGCTATGTGGGTAAAGCCAAATTAGAAAACAACGATTTCTCAGTAGACAATGTAGTGCACAATTTAGATAAATAGGGCAAGAAGGTTAAAACACTAAGGTGGAAGAGTCTTAAGCATAAGCTGGGGTAAAAGCTTTGGTCTATGAAAATCTTGTAAGCTCCAAAGGCATGTGGTTGATGCCATGTTGGTGCCTCACCAACCTGGCCATTCCACTAGGTACATCTTGACTTTCACTTGTATTTTTCTCATTCCTTCTTTAAGAAAATCTTCTTTGTTGTTTTAAAAAAAAAATTTACTACCAGCTATTTGTAGGTACCTCATCTCTCCTGGGACTTTGTAGGAGGTCTCCCTATAAAAAGAAAACTCTTCTGGCTTACCTAGCTGGCATCATTATTTCTCTCTTGATCTATGTTGAGGATATACTCATTACCAACAATTCTAAGTCTCGTATCACCCTGATTCTATCTTTGTACGGAATTTGCACTCAAGCATTTTGGTTTGGTGCACTATTATTTGAGAATCAAAGTCCATTATTCTAACGGGTTATTTCTTTCCCAACAAAAATATATTTTGATGTTCACATTATTCTCTGTTTAAACTCTAATTTCAACTATAAACAAAAGTTTTGCAACTAATGGCTCTCTTATATCTGAACCCATTCTCTCGTCAAATTGTTAGTTCACTTCAGTATTTGACTCTTACACAACCAGACATTGCCTTTGCTGTTAACATGGTTTGCGAGTATATGCCCTCTCCTTCCAATAACCATTGGCAACTTGTCAAGTGAATTCTTAGATATCTTAAACTCACATCTGAACAATGATGTTTTCTTGGGTCTAATTTGATCTCTTGTTGTTCTCGTAAATAACAAACTGAGGCACATTCATCAATTGAATCAGAATATATAGCTCTGGCTGTTACTATAGTTGAACTATTTTAGCTTCAATCCTTATCGATTGAGCTTGGAATTCAACATTCTCAATCTTCCATTTGTGGTGCGACAATCTTGATGCCACTTACTTATTTGCAAACCCAGTTTTTCATGGTCATACTAAACATGTCAAGATTGATTTTCATTTTTTTCGTGGCATGGTTGGGTGACAAGAACTCCAAGTTCAGCTTGTTTCATCAAAGGACGAAATTACGAATATTTTCAACAAGGTTCTCCCTTTAATGTCTTCAATTTCCACTTGACAAGTTGCAAATCCATTCCTCGGATTCTCTAACTTGAAGGGGCAGGCTATTGAGATATTCATCATTTGTACTTTAAATATTCAAATTGTAGATTCCATCTTATCTGTAAATGTAGTAAGCCTTTTATATAAATATAATCTCTCACATTCCAAAGGTATAAAAGAATACATATTTCCATCCACAATTCAATGCACTAAAGTTCAAGTTTTCTTTGAACTTTATTCCCTACGGTTTCATCATGAATTTCTAACGATGACTCCTTTTCTTCTACAGTCACCCTATCACCTGACTATTCTCCCATTATCAATCTTTCTTAGCTGGATGGTTCCTATTTCACTTGGATCTGCAATAATTCTTCCACTTGTGGCCTTGATGGGCACCACTCAAGTAGTTATGGTTGAAGAGGTGCTGATAATGCATGTGGCCACCATCTCCCAATGGCGATTCTCATCACATACTAGTTGTTCCAGTATTTTGATCTTCTTATTCCACCTTCATTTATCTAAAATTCTTCATGTTCCTGAATTTATCAAATTTCAGAAACACTTTTTTTTTTTTGAGTTTCATGTTTTCTTTATCAAGGAGGAGGTTTTTAAGAAGTTTTTCTTACACGGCGTTCTCACCTTCCTAGGTTGTGGTAGTAAACATGTCACGTCTCTCTCGATGACTAGGTCATTCTCATCAAGTAACTCTTCATCATGTTCTCCATTAGAATAATGTGGCATATTTTCCTTCTAGATCACAGATCTTAGTTTAGCTTGCCAACATAACAAGTCATCTGCATTGTCCTTTAGAGATATCTCCACAAAACAGATGATCGTGGTCTACTCTTGTTTCTCATACTAATTTTACAAAGTTCTAACAAGCATTTTTTACTCTGACCAGGAAGGATGATCGAATGACCAAACTACGTACATACTTGCGCTATCTATTTAGGGCTCAATCTTATTTCATGATCCTCAGCTAACCAACACAAAGAGGATCCCTCATCATCTAAAGTATAATGCTCTAGGTAATGCTACTACCGAACTCGTACGGATACAATCCTTATTATACGACTTTTACTTATCTATCTTATACACTGGTGTATATCAGTCTATACCTAAAATGATAAAGGCTTCTTATTGAAATCCAGAGAAGAAGTTTATTTTAAGTTTTGTCAAATCATATTTTGAGGTAGCAAATTAACCCCATACAATATTCGTATTGATAATAAATATTTTTCTTCTATTACTATTTGGAAATGTAAAACAATATTTATTTTATGTGCAATCCAAACAATGTAAAGTGGGTTTTCAACCCATTTTCATGATTGTAAACAGACATAAAAAAATGACTTATTTCGTTTAGAAATTTATCTATCCCGAAAGTTTGACTAAGACATTTATCTCTTCTTCTTCTTCTATAAATTAGGTATCTATTATGGAAGTTGTTTGATGAAACTCGCTAAGAACAAACTAAAAATACTATTTTTTTAGAAAACAGGCATGCACATAAAAGTTTATAACTCATTTTAAGTTTAAAAAAAACTAAACTTTTTTTTTTGTTTTGGAATGGAAAAAAGAAAGCACATAGTCAAGGCTCATTGCCATTCCAAAAGCTTGTAAGTTACCAAGCAAACCACACCCTTATCCCCGTCAGCTTGTTTATACCCTTAACTTCTAAACCCTTTTGTTAACAAGAGAGATTAGTTTCATATGTGTTCCAATACAATCAGAACATTTAGCCATATAAACCGACTCAATGCTCTAGTTATATTTATAGCTCAAGTTGTAATGTCAAGTGGAATTACAGAATAACAAATTCTTCTTCTCTCTCATCAAGTTCTCTGTGTTCTCTCTATCTCAGTTTATTTTCCTCTCATGGTATTAGAGCCCTAGAACTCAAACGTGTTAGATCTAATGGCGTCGTCTTCTTCAATCCTTCCTAGTTCTCAATCCAATCTCAATTTCCTTATATCCAATCTCAATTACTTAGTAACAGTAAAACTAAATGCTTCGAATTTTATGATTTGGAAGAGCCAATTGAAAAATCTTCTTCGAGCCACTCATCTCCTTAAGTATGTGGATGGATCTCAACAATGTCTTCTAAAGTTTGCATAGATGACAATGGAAATAAGATTACAAATCCTGAATTCACGAAGTAGCAACATGAAGATGCACAACTGCTCAGCTGTATTACAGCTACTCTCTCTCCCACAGTATACTCTTTTGTGTTACATCTAGGTACGTGTTTTGAAGTATGGCAAACACTTGAAAAGAAATATACTTCTCTCTCCCGTTCGCATATTCAACAACTTAAAATCAAGCTCCTCAATATTAAGAGAAGGAGAGACTCCATTGAAAAATATCTCAACAAAATCAAAGAATTGTCAGATCAAGTTGCTCTAGCATCAACAAAGATGGATGAGGAAGATCTCATTCTGTTGACTCTGAATGGTCTTCTAGATGAATACAACTCTTTCAAGACCAATATACGTACTAGATCTGACATTCAATCCATGGAACAACTCTCTGCGCTTCTAGTTGCTAAATCAATTCACGTTGAATCCAAGGAAATTAACATCACAGAAATGTCACAGTTGCTTGTAACTCAGTTTGTAGTTTTAATTGGCAAAATTCCACTGGTGAATCTCAAGGAAATTCCTGGACTAATACTAGAGGAAGGAACACTTTTAGAGGTAACAGGTTCTTCAACAGAGGTAGAAGGCAACAACGATCCAATCATTTTTCATCAATGACTTTTGATCACAGATAGCCTTGTCAAATCTGTGGTAGAAACAACCATACGGCTGTCGATTGCTTTCACAGGCTTGATCTTTCCTATCAAGCCTCAAACTTTTCTCATAACTCTACTTCTTCATCTAGAGTCAAACCTCAGGCACTGGTCACCACAACACCTACTGCTCATCCAGATCCCACCCCGTAGTTTTCAGACACAGTTGCAACTGATCACATCACAAGTGATCTCAACAATTTTAGCTTTCATCAACCTTATTATGGATCTGATAGTGTTATTGTGGGTAATGGAGCTCAACTTCCCATTCAAAACACAGGTGATGGGCTATTACCAACTCCAACTACACCTCTGCGACTTAAACATATGTTACATGTTCCTCATATCAATTCTAATCTTCTTTCAGTACATCGTTTGGCATCTGACAATGATTGTACTATTACTTTTGTTGCCTCCTCTTTTGTGATGCAGGACAATCGAACCAAACGAATTCTTCATACGGATTCTCTGTCCCAAGGTCTCTATAGCATCAATTCTCCATCTATTCAGCAGCCATTGGTGTCTCCCCACTCGGTTTTCTCCACAAAGACGAATGCTGCTGTCTCTACACTTGAAGTCTGGCATCAACGCCTGGGCCTCCCTTTCTCTTCCAAGTGTCATCTTGTTTTGCAACAACTTCATCTTCCTCTTCTCAATAAATCCAACTGCTCTTCCTTGTGCACCTCCTATTGCTCTGCCAAGAGCCGTCGTTTACATCTACCATCCTCAACATTCACTGCTTCTTCTCCACTTCATCTCATACATTCTGATATATGGGGTCCATTTAATCACTCCTTGTCTCATTTTAAATACTATGTTCTTTTTATTAATGATTTTAGTCGATTTACCTGAATAGTCCCTATGTCATATAAGAGTGAAGTCTTTAATATTTTTGTAAGATTTCAATCCTTTGTTGAAAGGTAGTTTGATAATAAAATTCGAATTTTGCATAGTGATGGTGGCGGTGAATTTCTTAATGTCAAGTTTAAATCATTTCTTCAATCCAAAGGTATTTTACATCAAACCAGTTGCCCTCACACACCTTCTCAGAATGGTGTGTCTGAGGCAAAGGTATGTTACATCAAACCAACTGCCACAGCTTTACTTCATCGTAGCAAGGTTCCCTTGCGTTTTTGGTTCAATGCAGTGGCCACTGCCACTTTTTTTATTAATCGTCTTCCTAGTATTGTTCTCAAACAGGTTACTTCCTTTGAACTGCTTTACCATTGGCCTCCTGAGTACACTTTTCTCAAAGTGTTTGGTTGCTGCTGCTATCCCTGGCGTCGACCTTATGTCTCTTATAAACTTGAACCCAAGTCTCGGCCCAGTGTCTTTCTTGGTTACCACTCTTCCATGAAAGGTTATCGGTGTTTAGATCCTCTTATAAACAAAGTTTTGTGGCTCGACATGTGGTCTTTGATGAACATTCCTTCCCTTTTTCAAATCCTTCATCCTCCTCTCCTTCCTCTTCTTTCCCATTCTTATTTTCTCCTCCCTCTTTTTCTTGGCCTTCTTCCCCACCTGTCAACCCTCCAAATTCATCACTTCTTCGTATTCAGCCTCAACCTTTTTCTTTTCATACTTCTGCTGCCTCTTAGTCTTTTTCTTCTCCTCAGCCTCCACATATTCCCTTAACTCCTTCCTCATCTGAGTCATCTTCTACATCCTCTTCTCCTCCCCCAATCACCTTATCCATTCCCATTCTGCCTAGACCACCTCCTCCAATTCCCCCTTCTCCTGCGGTTTCCAATATTCATCCCATGATCACCCAAGCCAGATTTGGTTGTTCTAAGCCCAAGCTTTCCTTGTCCACTATTCAATCTTTTTCCATTGTTGAACCAACTAGCGTTAAACAAGCTCTTCAATCCCCCTCCTGGTCTGTTGCTATGCTTGAGGAATTCACAGCCCTTCATAATCAACACACCTGGTCCTTAGTGCCTTTGCCTACCAATCGTCAAGTTATAGGCTTCAAACGGGTTTATAAGCTCAAGCAACATGTTGACGGCTCTGTGGCAAGCTATAAGGCATGTTTAGTAGCCAAGGGGTATGATCAAGCTCATGGTATTGATTATACTAAGACCTTTAGTCCCGTGGCTAAGTTTCCTATCATTCGTCTTTTCTTACGTTTGGCCCTCTCTCAAATCTGGTCAATCAAACAGCTTGACATTTCTAATGCATTTTTGCATGGTCGTCTTGCGTAGGAGGTTTATATGTCCCAACCTCTTAGGTTTGTTTCCAAAACTCATCCTACTCATGTTTGCCGACTGCATAAAGCCATTTATGGCTTAAAATAGGCCACTCGTGCCTGGTATTCCACGTTTTCATCTTTTCTTTTTTCTATTGGTTTTGTCCATAGTACCTCCGATTATTCTCTATTTGTCCAGAAAACAACTTCCTTCCTCACCTACTTTCCTGTGTATGTGGATGATATCTTATTAACAGGGAACAACCCTTCTCATCTTCAGCATCTTCTTCATCAACTGCATCAGGCCTTTTCCATGAAGGAGTTAGGTTCTGTGGCTTTTTTTCTTGGCATTGCTGTTACATCCACTTCCAGTGGTTATACTCTCTTTCAGTCCAAGTATGCCTCTAAGATCCTCACCAAATTTGGTATGGTTGATTGTAAGCCTTGCTCCACCCTGTCTCTCTTAAGTCCTCTGCCCCTCTTGATGCTTTCCTCTTTTCTAAACCTTCTCATTAGCGTAGCATAGTTGGTGCTCTCCAGTACTTGACGATCACTCGGCCTGAAATTGCCTTTGCTGTTAACTCTGCGTGCCAACATATGCATAATCCCACCAATTCTGATTTTTTTGTTGCCAAACGCGTTCTCCGTTACATTAATGGGACCCTACAGTTTGGTCTCCATTTAACCCCTAGTCCCTTCTCTCTTCGTGCTTTCTCTGACTCCGATTGGGCTGGTGACAGTCATGATAGTAAGTGTACTACTGGCTTTTGTATGTTTCTTAGTTGAAATCTTATTTCTTGGTGCTCTAAGAAGCAACCCACGGTGGCATGCTCTTCTACAGAGGCTGAGTACCGTGCTCTTGTCTAAACCTCTGCTGAGCTCAATTGGCTTCAGATGTTGCTGAGGGATTTTCATATTCCCATCTCTGATGTTCCTACTATTTCTTGTGATAATATCTCTGCGTTGTCTCTTGCTCTTTTTCCTGTCTTCCATGCTAGAAGCAAGCACATCGAGGTCAACTACCATTTTATTTAGGAACACGTTTCTGCTGGCCATGTTTAGATGCATCATCTTCCTACACAGGAACAACTTGCCGACATCTTCACCAAGCCTTTGCCTAGCCCACGGTTTCTTTATTAGCGTTCTCTGCTTATGGTGTTTCCCTCGTGTGCTTTAAGGGGGATGTTAACAAGAGAGATTAGTTTCATATGTGTTCCAATGCCATCAAAACATTTAGCCATGTAAACCAACTTAATGCTCTAGTTATATATATAGCTCAAGTTGTAATGTCAAGTGGAATAACAGAACAACAAATTCTTCTTCTCTCATCAAGTTCTCTATGTTCTCTCTATCTCAGTTTATTTTCCTCTCACCTTTCTCCAAATTGTATAGGACATCATCCACACTAACATGCTCTATGCCTAGTCTTGTCTTTCACCCACAATGCAACCCTGATCTTTGTTAAATTTACAAGCTTCTTCCATACAACCTTTGTATTGTCGAAGACAACCTTTTACTTCGCTAGCCAATGTGATAATAGCCCAGATACAAAAATCAAGCACCAAACCTTCCAATTAAAGCTCCTTTAGGCCGGCCTAATATTTTTTGGTACCCAAAGCAAATTCGCATGATGGGCCCTGTGATATCCCATCCCACATCGGTGGGAGATAAAAAGTTAGTCTGGCATATAATAAAATTTGTGGGTTACTACTAATAACTTGAGTTTAAGCTTTTGGGTTGCGCTGTTAGCCTCTGTATTCAAGTTATTGGGCTAGTGGTCTACTTGGATCATTATAAATGGTATCAGAGCCAACCTTGGTTCCCATTCAAGGCTTCATGGTGGTGTGGATAGAGGAGTAGAGGCTCCAGAGAGGAGTAGAGGCTCTAGACAGGGGTAGAGGCCCCGAGGTTGTATACCTTTTGCACGCTAATGGGCTGCTCTGTGTCCACTAATGGGCTGCTATCCACATTCCAACTAGGGAAAGAACCTGAGCCACGCAACGAAAGCGTCGCGTATTTGAGTGGGAAATATTGTGATACCCAATTCCACATCGGTGGGAGATAAAAAATTAGTCTAACATATAATAAAACTTATAGGCTAATACTAATAACTTAGTTTAAGCATTTTGGATCGCGTTGTTAGACTCTTTATTCAAGTTATTGGATCAGTGGTTCACTTGAGGTCGTTACAGGCCTCTTATACAATTAATATAAATATTTTTTACAAAGATATATAACAAAATATCTTAAAATATAAAATCTAGTCTTGTTGCTTTAGATGTTAATGAAATTCACTTTGTAATGAAAGAAAACAACAAACAAAATCTAAAACTATAATACTGAAAAAGTTAAACTTTTTACAACGAAGTGTCATTCCAAAATTACCCTTCTCAGTAGCCAAATTAATAGTTAAGCTTACATAATTAATTTTTTCTATCATATTCTCTTAAATGAATAATATGGCTAATTTATTTAATATTTCGTTTGGCATAGTTCACTGAAAACAATATTTGAAATTCTTTAATTTTAAATTGTCCCATTTTTTAAAGACAACTAAAGTGACATAGGCAACAATATTTTTTAAAATAATTCATACATATAGAAAACAACCATCTAAGTAATAAGTTTTATAAAGTTAGAAGCAATTACAAGTACCCACCAAATAGGTAACATAATTTTTTTTTTATTATGTTTGGTATTTATTAAGAGTTGTATCTAAGAAATTTTTGATAAAATTAAGTTAAAATAATTACAACATTTCATTTAATTTTATTCTTAATAGATTTTTTTTTTAATTTTCAAGACTATTCAAGACGATTCTTCTTCTTTCCCACTATCCGATGAATCCTACTTTGTCCACTTGCCAATATTTCTATTTTGTTTTTCTGAAAACTTCAGTTTTTTGTCTTCTTCATCTTTCAAATATTTTTTTTTTCATTTTAAGTCACATTTTCTTTACTTTTCAATCCTTTAGTTAGAGAAATTTTTAAACTAAAAAGTTTTTGGTTAAATTTAAATTTTTTTTATTAAAGACAAAAAATTCACATTTTCAATAAAAACTTGCCTTTTGCCTTCTCTAAACTTATGTTCATATTTTGGTAAATTATTTTATTTTTTTGAACTTTGTTCATATTTCCACATGGCATGAAAATATATTGAAAAAACTAACTAGTTTGTGCTTACTGATGTATGTGCAAATGATTTACCATTTTACTATTTTTTGCTTTTATTTTTGGAATTGTCTAAATGTTTTTATGCATATACTTTGTGGGTGATTGCAGCTATTCCTAAATTTACTCATGAGAGAGGAGTAAATGTGGGGAGATGTGGAAGACGGAACAACTTAGGTTTTTTAAGAAGCTTTTAAGTAAAAAACTTTCAAAAAAGTTAGGTCAACCAGAGGCTAATTTGGCACAATACATATTGCAAAATAGAAAAATATTTGCTGAAGTTGAACTGCGAACAATAAAAATAATAGTGAAAACATAAATTTTGATGCTGCGATTATGTCATAAGTTCATGTTTGTTTTGGGGATGGAATTCCTAGATTGAATAATAGAGATAAGTAATAGTGTAAATCTCATATATATATATATATATTATGGGATAACAGATAGTGTATGCTGTGAGATTTTTAATTTATGTTCGTTAGAGTGGGATAAAAATAGAATAAAAGAATAATATAAGAGTTAAAAAATTAATTTCAAATGTTAAATACAAAAAGAAGATAATTGGCTAACCTAGTTCAGTGAAAGTTTTGCTCAATAATTTGGAAAATATATTGCCAACAGAGAAACACATTATATATAAAAAATTATGGGTGTTAAATATAACAAATATAATTGTAAATTAATTTGGTTAAGAGATTTGTGTATGGGTATTGATATCAACCATTCAATAGAATTGAATGGAGGTGGAACAAAATACTAAAATTAAGGGCATGTATGGAAACTCTAGTTTTTTGGCTAAAAATGCAAAAAAAAAATTCAAAATGTTCCTTTTGACAAAAAACCAAAAGAGCAAAAAGTTAAAAAGTCAAATCGAAACACTATCTCGTAGAATATTTCATTCAAACTCTAACCACTTTTAAAATACAATAATTACTCTTATTCATAACTTATTTATTACCACTATCAACTACATATAATTATTAATATCAAATATATAAAAAGATAAAATTGCCCAATTTGAACAAAAAAGAAAAAAAACTAACTTATTTTTCCAAACAATTAACTTAAAAAAAATAGCTTAAAAACTAAGTTACCAAACAACAACCAAATTTAGCTTTTTGGCTAAAAACACAAAAAAATAAAAAACTAACTTTTAAGCTAGTTGAAAATCGGCCGTCAATAATCAATATATTCTGAACCTAGGTTTATGTCGGTTTTGTTTGTTTGTTTGTTTGTTTTTGTTTTGTTTTTTGTTTTTTTGTTTTTTTGTTTTTTTTTGTTTTTTTATGGTTACAACAAAACTGTATTCCAAAGCTTTGCTTCTTGATTTTGGGATTGAATTCAACAGGTGCGAGGAACTCGAAGAGTGGATATTGAAATGCTAAGGGTGAAACTCTTATCCTTGTATGAGAAGTGGGAAGAGCCCTTTCTTTGAAGTTTTGGCCGTGAGACAATAATGTAACATGGCCCTTTCTTCTAAATTTATGATCATTATATATATATATATATATATATATATATTGAGATTTAATTCCAAGAATCGTTTATGAATTCACAGTGAGCAAATAGTTAATGGAATTTTGGCTTTTGTGACTGAAAATTTATATTTGATTTTTTATTTGACTAAGAGAGGAAAAGTTTTTAGGCATTGTATGTGTCGAGATATTATACAATCAACCAAAGGAGTGGATTAAATCCAATCAAAAGAAGAAGAATTTCTTTTCAAAAAGGGAATAAGGAAAACTGAATTCAAAATGCAAGTACAATAAAAAAAAAAGGTTTAGTAATCCAACCCAAAAGGAAAAAATTTGCATCTATTTTATTTTATATCCTTTTGGTGACATGGCCAAGTGGTAAGGCGGGGGATTACAAATCATTTTTCTCTAGTTTCAAATTTGGGTGTCGCCAAATCAAGAAAAGATTCAAAATCTCCTATTGTTTTATATATATATATATCTATATGTGTGTGTGTAGAGAATGAGAATAAAGAAGTTGAGAAAATATTACTGCAGTTTTCATAAAAGTTCACTTTCTTGAAAGATTTAGTCTCAAACCTATTTATAAAAGCTTGCTAAAATTGAATTTAATAATTTTATTTTTGGTAAACATTGAGCCAAAATAAATGTGGGATCCATACGTCTTTTGAGTTGGGTCCGGGGTGCTACGCGTTCTCCTCTGCGTGGAGATGAATGACGTATATTTATTTGCTCAAATTCGATAAGAGGTGAATGAGAAATCGATGTTCAAAATCGTCGTTTGAACATGGGTTTTGTTGGGTTTTATGGAAGTGTGAAACTTTTATCTCATATTGAAAGTTCTTTAGAAACTTAGTGGGTATATATAAACTAGAGTTGGACTAAGGGGAGGGTCCCTTGGGGGTACCCAGTTTTGTGGACAGTAGAGTACCTACCTAGCGATGGGTTCGACCCATTTCACGCACGCTCGCTCGCTCCATCGCCGTTGTCCGCTCGACTTGCCAGTCGAGCCGGGCCTGGCCGGGCTTGGGCTTGAGCTCGGGCTTGGGCTTGGGCTTGGGCTTGGGTTGTGGGTCGTGGATTGTGGGTCGACCTGATCCGAGTAGCTTATATATTTTTAAAAAAAAATTATTTGAATTTTTATGTAAATAAAATTTTTGAAATTCGAATTTAAAATTCGTTACCGTTAACCTAACGGGTCAAAAGCCTAACGGTCAAATTTCTGGAATGGAGCGCTAGCAGAGCACTCGAGCGCCCATGTGCTAAAACAAGACCAGAAGGGTGCGCTCGCGGAGCTCTCGAGCGCCCCCTTCCGGTGTTGAGCGCTTGAACGCTAGAGGCTCCCCTGAACTCCAGAATAGGGCGCTCGCAGAGTGCTCGCGGAGCGCTTCAGCGTTGACGACGAACAGTTGCACCTGTTCTAAACAGGTACAGTGACTTTTGAGAAAAGTCACTTCAATAGCTATTTAAACACTTCATTTTGCACGAATTTGGCATCCTATTTTCCCTTCCTACATTGCATACAAAGTGTGTTCATGTTCTAAGTGTCGGAAAGTACAAATCACTTATTGGTACGCCATACTCGAAGATTAGAGTGCTTCTTCTTCGAGTGTTGATCGTTGTATCCTGGGAGATTGACGTTCGTGAAGCCCATTAGCACCATTGTGGGGGATGAATCTATCTTAAGGAAATAGCGTCCAACGCTAGCTTCAACCATCTACAATTATTGGTTTTGCGACTGTTTGTAAGAATTTAATTTCAGTTCTTTATTTTCAGTTTCTGTTTGTTTGTGACAGTACAGTATTGGATTTTATATTTATTTTCAAACCATTTTTAACCAACAATCTTAAGATAGATTCAATTTTCTTGGAAGAAAAAAACCTTTACTGTACTGTTGGTATACATATTTTATTTTGGTTAATTTATTTTATGTTCTGTTCTAGTTTTCAAAATTGTTTTAATTCCAATTTTGATATTCTTCTCAGTATTATTTCTGGTTATTCCAAATACTTGTTTTAAATTTACAAGTATTTGATTTTGTGTTGATCTTCTGTTTATACAGAAATGGCCACTGAAAATATCAGTGTTGAAAATACAGTCACGGCCATTGCTTCTGTGAGTGCGCCGGTGATACCCGTGGTTGTTCCTACTGTACCCGTGAATTACGGGGAGAAGCCAAAAAATTTCGGTGGTTCTGACTTCAAGTGATGGCAACAGAAGATGTTGTTTTATCTGACGACTCTCAATTTAGCAAATAATTTTCATGAAGAATTGCCTACTCTGAAGGAGGACGAAATAGATAAGCAAGTTATTGCCGCTGTGGAAGCATAGAAACATGCTGATTTTTCTTGTCGGAACTACATCCTCAATGGGTTGGATAACACATTGTATAATGTGTATAGTTCAATCAAGACAGCAAAAGGGCTGTGAAAATCCCTGGACAAGAAGTACAAAATGGAAGATGCCGAAATGAAGAAATTTATTGTCGGCAGATTTCTAGACTTTAAAATGGTGGATTCCAAGATAGTAATCAATCAAGTTCAAGATCTCCAGTTGATCCTGCATGAAATTTATTCAGAATGAATGACAAGAAGTGAATCATTCCAAGTGGCTGCAATTATTGAAAAATTACCGCCATCTTTGAAAGAGTTCAAAAATTATCTTAAGCACAAACGCAAGGAGATGCGGCTTGAAGACTTGATTGTGAGACTGAGGATCGAGGAAGACAATAGAGTCTCTGACAAGAGAACTAAAAATCCCTCCATGGAGTCCAAGGTCAATGTGGTGGAACATGGGTAGAAATCCAATAAGAAGAGGAAATTCTCTGCACAAGGTTCCAAAGGCTTTGACACCAAGAAGTTCAAGGGCAAATGCTATGTGTGTGACAAGCCAGGTCACATAGCTAAAGACTGTCGGAAGAAGGAGAGTCAAGGGAACCCTGGCAAGAAGCAGAAAACTGGCCAAGCCAATATGACAGAAGTGGAGAATCTGTCATGTGACGTGTCAGATATCAGCTTTTCAGCAGTGGTGTTTGAAGTGAACTTGGTTGGCAATCCAAGAGAGTGGTGGGTAGACACTGGGGCTACTCGTCACGTGTGTTCAGACAGGAGGTTGTTCATAACCTATCAACCGGTAGAGAATGGAGAACAACTCTTTATGAAAAATTCTTTGACTTCTAAGGTTGAAGGTCTGGGAAAGGTGATTCTGAAGATGACGTCTGGCAAGGAACTGACACTCAATGATGTAATCCATGTCCCGGATATCCATAAGAACTTAGTGTCTGGGTCATTGTTGAGTAAGAGGGGTTTCAGGCTTGTATTTGAGTCAGACAATGTTATCATTACCAAGAGTGGGATGTTTGTGGAAAAAGGGTATGTGAGTGATGGACTTTTCAAGCTTAATGTAATGACTGTATTTCCTACAAGTAATAATAAGATAACTACATCTTCTGCTTATATGTTTGAGTTATCTAATGTGTGACATAATAGGCTAGGTCATGCTAATTATGATACCTTACGTAAGTTAGTTAATAATGATTAGTTACCTAAATTTTACATCGATTCAAATCATAAATGTAAAATTTGTGTGGAAGCAAAACTTGCTAAATTGCCTTTTCATTCAATTGAAAAGAGTACCGAAACTCTAGAATTAGTTCACAGTGATATTTGTGACTCAAAGTTTGTGCAAACTAGAGATAGTAAAATGTATTTTATTACTTTTATAGATAATTACACAAGATATTGTTATCTTTTACTTATTGAGAAGTAAAGATAAAACATTATCCATGTTTATACATTATAAGAATGAAGTTGAGAATCAATTTGGAAAAAAAATAAAGATTTTTCGAAGTGGTAGAGGTGGTGAATATGAATCACTTTTTGGTGAGTTCTGTTCAAAACATGGTATTATACACTAAACTACGGCACCTTATTCGCCTCAGTAAAATGGTGTTGCTGAACGAAAAAATCGAACCTTAAAGGAAATGATGAATGCCATGTTAATAAGTTCTAGTTTACCTTAGAACTTGAGGAGGGAAGCTTTGCTTTCCGTGAATTATATTCTCAACAAGTTGCCCCACAAGAAAACGAATAAAACGCCATATGAATTATGAAAATGTCGTAAACCTTCTTACAAATACTTAAGAGTGTGGGGGTGTTTGGCTAAGGTGGCGGCCCCTGTTATTAAAAGAACAAAAATAGGACAAAACACCGTTGACTGTATATTTATTGGATATGCGAATAATAGCAGTACGTATCGATTTCTGATACATAAGTCAAAAATTGAGGATATGCATGTGAATACTATTATTGAATCAAGAAACACGTGATTTTTTGAAAATGTCTTTTCTTGTTATTCTACACGAGAATCAAGTCCTCTTAAAAGGACTTATGACACTTCAACGGGCAATAGTCAAGACTAAGAAGGAAATGAAGATGAACCCAGACGCAGTAAAAGGGTCAGGATTTCAAAATCCTTTGGTCTGGATTTTTTAACTTATTTGTTAAAAAATGAGCCCCAAAACTTTCAGGATGCTGTGTCCACACCTGAAGCACCTTATTGGAAGGAGGCTGTCAATAGTGAAATTGAATCCATCATACAAAATCATACTTGGGAGCTTGTAGAGCTTGTACCGGGTAATAAACCTCTAGGAAGTAAATGGATATTCAAGATGAAACTGAAAGCAGATGGTTCAATAGATCGATATAAAGCAAGACTTGTTACCAAAGGATACAAACAAAAGGAAGGAGTGGACCATTTTGATACATATTCTCCGGTTACAAGGATAACATCAATAAGGATGTTAATTGCTATAGCAGCCTTGTACAATCTTAAGATACATCAAATGGGTGTTAAAACTGCTTTCTAAATGGAGAATTGAATGAGAAAATATATATGGAACAACTGGAAGGTTTTGTGGTTCCAGGGAAAGAAAGGCAAGTGTGTAAGTTTGTTAGATCCTTGTACGGTCTCAAGCAAGCTCCAAAACAATGGCATGAGAAATTTGACAATATAATGATGTCAAATGGATTCAGAATAAATGAATGTGAAAAATGTGTCTATTTCAAAGACACATAAAAGGAATATGTCATTGTGTGTCTCTATGTTGACGATATGCTTATTATTGGTAGTATTCAAGATATGATTAAAACTACAAAGAGTATGTTAAATAGTAAGTTTGACATGAAAGATCTAGGTGTTGCAGATATTATACTAGGAATTAAAATTTCTAGAACATCTGAAAGATATGTGTTATCTCAATCACATTATATTGAGAAGATTCTTGAAAAATTTAAAAAATATGATAATTGTCTAGCGAGAACACCTATAGACTTAAATCTCCACTTATCGAAGAATACTAAAGATGGCATATCTCAACTAGAGTATTCTCGGATAATTGACAGCTTAATGTACATGACTATTTGTATTCGTTCAGACATTACGTGTGCTGTCAATAAATTGAGCAGATACACGAGTAACCCAGGGATAAATCATTGGACGACAAAAGTTAGGGTACTAAGATATTTGAAATACACCCTTAACTATGAACTGCACTATACAAGATACCCAAGCGTAGGAGAAGGGTTGTGGGACCCCGTACCGTTTTATTTTGTGACATATATATGTTTGACGTGTTTCTTTCATTTTATGTATATCATCGATGATTGGTTTATGCTTAAGTGTTGTAGAACAGCATGTGTAGATGTGTTTTACGCTTTCTCGGGTTTGGTTAGGGCTCGTTCGGCTAGTGTTTGGGCTAAAAAACCTGTTTAAACCAAAGACCACGTTTCCCCAGTTGTTCAGTCGACTCAATGGGTTGTCCCAGTCGACTGGGAGGACAGTAGGTGGATCCAGTCGACTGGATTGTGGGATCAGTTGACTGGAGTGAGGCGGTGGAAGAGTTTTATAGATCTGAAACACCTTCAGTCGATTGAGTTGGACCCTTCAGTCGACTGGATGCCCCTTCAGTCAACTGGATGCCCCTACAGTCGACTGATTTGGTCGATTGGGCGATTTTTTTGTCGAGCCTATATATATTCCAGTGCCCTTTTCATTTCCAGATCTCTCTTTTTCTCTCAACTCTCTACCTTCTCTCTAGAATTTTATGTTGCCCGAGCCAAGTTTTTGACAATCAACTTGTGGATCCTTGCTATTCACGCTGTTAGTTTCGCATTCATCCGGTTAGATTCTCGTTCTGACGAAGTTCAGATTTCGAGGCTTCGAGTTTCGACTCATTGACGTAGAATCCTCGACTATGTTGTCTTTAAAGGGTATTATATGCAATTTTATGTTTTTCTACCGGTTGAAAATGCTACATATCATATTGTATGTTTTAAACCATGTTTATGCGGGTAAAAAGCTTATTTTACGCTTTTCTTGGTATATTACATGTGATGGTAATATGTGTGTGCGTGCGTGTGTTCGCGTTGACAAACTTGGGATTTTCTGTAATAAAAACCTTTTTAAGTAAACCTTATGCTATGTGATTGCATATCATGCTTTACTGCATCATAGTCTATTTCTATTGGGTTTCGGCTCACGTAGTGAGATTTGTTAAAACCTTTTTCAGGTGTTGAGTTTGATGATCATGAGGAGATGATATAGCCGTGGTAGCGGAAGACTGTTATATAGTTTTTCTTTTTGTTATGTAAACATATATATCTACATATGTTTCCTTTTCTTAAAGACATGTTTGTAAGCCATGTGGCGAGTTATATTATGCATGTATTTTATCAGAGAAATGAACATTGGGTACTCTTTTAAACAGTTGTAATTTTGGTTGTATGGTTTATTAGTAAAAATTCTATCTTTTTTACAAAACTAGTGATTCAGTGGGTTTTTCACGTGTCTCTGGATTTCGGGACGTGACACTTGATATCAGAGTTCTAGGTTCGAATACCTAAGAGCCGTGGGAAGATGGTGCATCACCCGGTAAGGATGACTGTATATGCTTACTTGCATGTGTTTAAGTATTTTTATGACATGCTGATAGTCTATTAAGCATGATAGGTTGTGTTTATGTGAGCATGGAGGTGGGACCTCAAGATCGATTAATCCTGCCTTAAGGCGTTTGGATTAACAAATTTGAAAGTCAAGTTAGAAACGCACTTAGCCGACGTGTTTTCTAGCAAGAAATCTTAATAGGTTATCTAAATTGACGCATTTGTCTTGTTGGTTCTCCTCAGTATGTGAGACGTGTTTATGGAATCTTAAATGATTATGTGTTAGCATGTTTATGTATGTTATGATTTTTATGTTAGTGACAGCATGCTATAGGAAAGCTTATCCTGTTATATTATCTTCGTGCAGAACTATGTCCACGCGGGGAGGACGGGGACGGGGACGGGGTCGTGGCCGAGGCCGTGGCCGAGGTCGAGCATATGTCCAGGTTCCAAAAGAATGAGACGTTCATACCCCGCAAGAACAGGTGGGCGTTGTTGACATTGTACAGGAGATGCTGGGTACCATGAGAGCGATGGCTAAGGTGACTAGGGTTGGAGTGAGGGCACCTAAGCCAAGGGCATCTATGGCAATGAGGGACTTCTAGCGGTTGGATCCTCCAACCTTTTCTGGGGAGCCGGACCCCAAAGTTGCTACCGAGTAGTTGGAAGTAACCACAACGATCTTGGATACTCTAGAGATTGAGGAAGATGCCTTGCGAGTTAAGTTGGCGACGTTCCATCTTTGGAAGGATGCAAGAGAGTGGTGGAAGTTTGCTAAAACTACGGTGGATGATACGCGGACTGCTTTTGCTAGAGCCTTTCTGGAGAAGTACTTCTTAAGATTTTCGAGGGATACATACCGAGAGGAGTTCCTTCCCTCATTCAGGGGAACCTTACCGTGGTCCAGTATGAGGCCAGGTTCGCAAATCTGTCGCGGTTTGCCTCTGAGATGGTGTCAACGGAGGAGTTTCGTACCATAAGGTTTGAAATGGGCCTTCGACTTGCTATCAAGGATAGAATTGCAGCACTGGATTTGTGTGTTTACATTGATATGGTGGAAGCCGCTATTCGAGTAGAGAACTCGATGACAGAGAGTCGCAGAGTTAGGGAGAGTAGAGGCCAGCAGAGTGATAGAGGTACATAGTTATAGGGGAGCGGGAAAAAGCGCCAGTGGTCGTTTTGACCGAGTTCCCATTCTGTGGGATAGTATCAGCCGCAGTTTTCCATGCCAGCAGCTTTAGTAGCCTCTACAGGAATGCCGGAGCAAAGAGAGGTCACTTGTTACCGTTGCAGACAGTTAGGGCATCGTTCAGATGAGTGCTCGTTGAGAGGCCAGGTCCAGAGTTCAGCGCCTGTCCAGTCACGGTCGCAGTTGCAGTCACAGTCGCAGGGAAGAGACCCACACGTGTGTTTTGAGTGTGGTTAGTTTAGGCACATTTGCAGATATTGTCCCCGATGAGGGAATGTTCAGAGTGCGACGGGAGCGTCGCTTGCTCCATCTGCCGAGAGACAATAGGCTCTGCAGCAACCGAGGGCTCAGACGTCTAGGTTTGCAAAAAGAGGTGCTTCAGCGCAGTCTGTGAGGTAACCAACGGCTCAAAGTTATAGTGGACAGGCCAGAACACCGCAGGCCAGAGCTTATGTTCTTGCTGATCCTAGTGCTTCCAAAGCACTAGTAGTGCCCGATGCTACAGCTACTCCATCCATGATCAGAGGTACTCTTCTAGTCTATAGATCGTGGCCCAGTGTTCTTATCGACACGGAGCATCGCATTCATTTATTTCTTCTGCTTTTACATCTGTATTAGGGGGTTAGAGACAAACTTGTTGGGTAGTACATGCGTTGAGTGTAGAGACCCCGATCAGTGGGAGTATGGTGTTGAGTAGAGTTTGTAGATCCTGTGAGTTAGGGGTCGTCGGTCGTTGTTTAGAGTTTGACTTTCTCATTCAAGACATGACCACGTTTGATGTCATCCTAGGGATGGATTCGCTGACTACCTATCGTGCCTTTATAGATTGTGAACGACGGAGAGTGTCGATTTGTACATCGGAGGGTGACTGTTTTTGCTTTGTGGGTGATCGAGATGTGGGCTTGGTGTCTATGCCCGATGTTACTCAAAATCGAAGGAACTTGGGTTTCCTCTTTTCTGCTCTCAGGATAGATGAGCTGGTTGAGGTTTGAAGGGAGCTACCCCCTGTAGTGTGTGACTATCCAGATGTCTTTCCCGACGATCTGTTTGAGTTACCACCGAGTCGCGATGTGGATTTCGCTATTGATCTTATTCTGGGAGCTGCTCCCATCTCTATACCATCTTACCGCTTTGCACCTGCTGAGTTACGAGAACTCAAGGTGCAGCTGCAGGAGTTGCTTGACAAATTTGTGCATCCGAGCACGTTGCCGTGCGGAGCTCCAGCTCTTTTGCGAAAAAGAAGGATGGGTCTTTGAGACTGTGCATAGATTACAAGAAGCTGAATCAGGTGACGATGAAAAACAAGTATCCTATGCCAAGGATTGACGACTTGTTTGATCAGTTAAAGGGGTCGCGTTGTTTCTCGAAGATTGACTTGAGGTCAGGGTACCACTAGTTGAGGATTAGGGACGAGGACATAGCAAAGACCTCCTTTCGGACTCGTTATGGTCACTATGAGTTTCTAGTTATGCCGTTTGATTTGACGAACGCTCCTGTGACGTTTATGGGTTTGAAGAACTGTATTTTTCATCTGTATTTGGACAGTTTTGTAGTTGTGTTCGTGGATGATATCCTTATCTATTCACCCACGAGAGAGATGCATAAAGAGCATCTGCGTATTGTCCTACAACTTCTGAGAGAGCATCGCTTGTATGCGAAGTTCAAGAAATGCGTGTTTTGGATGTCAGAGGTGAGATTTTTTGGACACGTGGTGTCGAAAGATGAGGTATTTGTGGATTTGTTAAAGATTTATGCCGTGATGGATTGGCAGCGATCGAAGAATGTCTTTGAGATCCGTAGTTTTCTGGGTCTGGCAGGTTACTATCGGCGGTTCGTGAAGGATTTTTCTAAGCTTGCAGCACCAATGACCCGTCTTACAAGGAAAGGAGTCATGTTTGTGTGGAGTGAGTCCTGTGAGTCGGCTTTTCAAGAGCTAAAGAGGAGATTGACCAGTGCACCTGTGTTGATTATTTCTGAGCGAGGTTTAGGTTACACAGTGTATTGCGATGCGTCACATGATGGTCTGGGTTGTGTTCTGATGTAGGGAGGTAAGGTTGTGGCTTATGGATCTCGACAGTTGAAGACCCATGAGAAAAACTATCCGACACACGATCTAGCGGCATTATCTATATGGTGAACACTTCGAGGTTTTCTCTGATCACAAGAGCTTAAAATACTTATTTTCATAGAAAGACTTGAATTTTCGCCAACAGCGATGGATGGAGTTGTTGGAAGAGTATAACTTTGACTTGCAGTATCATCCAGGGAAGGCTAATGTTGTGGCTGACGCCCTTAGTAGGAGATCTTACGGTTCGTTAGCTTCTGTGGCTATACGTGAGTGGGACATGCTTAGAGAGATTGGTGAGTTTGACTTACGTCTCAGGGAGACAAGGAAGGGCACAACCTTATTTTCAGTAACTTCACCACCTGCATTGGTTGCACATGTGCTAGTGGCTCAATAGACAGATCAGGAGGCTCAGATGATACGGGGCCGCATTGCCAGTGGGAAGGACACAGCGGGATGGGTTGTAAGCTCAGATTAGAGTTTGAGATTGACAGAGAGATTGTTTGTACCACAGTCGTGTCGTGCTGAAGTGCTGCACGATTTTCATCATTCACGTCTTACAGTGCATCCAGGAGGCACGAAGATGTATCATGATCTGTGCCGTCAGTTCTGGTGGACAAGAATGAAGAGGGATGTAATTTGGTTCGTTTTTCGGTGTCTTACTTGTCTACAGCTAAAGGCAGAACATTAGAGGCCAGTAGGGTTGTTACAGCCGTTGCCGATATCTAAGTGGAACTAGGAGAATATCACGATGGATTTTGTATCAGGACTTCCTCGATCACGGAAGGGACACGATGCTATTTGGGTGGTGGTTGATAGGTTAACGAAGTTTACACATTTTCTTTCCATTCGAGTGAGAGATTCAGTAGACAGATTGAGTAGGTTGTATGTCCGTGAGATTGTCATGCTACACGGAGTACCTATGACTATTGTTTCCGATCGAGATCCTCGTTTTACGTCTCGCTTTTGGCAGGGTCTTCAGATAGCCTTGGGAATGATCTTGACCTTCGGCACAGCTTTTCACCCGCAGACAGATGGTTAGTCTGAGAGGACCATACAGATTTTAGAGAACATGTTAAGAGCCTGTATGCTTGATTTTTGGGGTTCTTGGGAGAATCATCTACCGTTGGCAGAGTTTGCATACAACAATAGCTATCAGTCCAGTATTGGGATGGCACCGTATGAGGCTTTGTATGGTAGGCCGTGTAGATCACTTGTGTGTTGGCCAGATGTGGGAGAGACCACCGTTTTGGGACCCGAATTGGTACGGGAGACGACAGTAAGATTACCGTAATTCGTCAGTGTCTGATAACAGCTCATAATCGCCAGAAGAGTTATGCAGATCGGAGGAGGAGACCGTTGGAGTTTGCAGTGGGGGATCATGTGTTCTTGAAGGTCTCGCCACATAGAGGTTTGATGAGATTTGACCGTCTGTCTACGGGTTGATGAGAATGTTACATATGAGGAACGTCTAGTGAAGATTCTAGACACGAAGGAGCAAGTGTTGAGAGGGAGAACAATTTTTTGGCTAGTGTTTGGGTTGAAAAACCTGTTTAACGCAAAGACCACGTTTCCCCAGCTGTTCAGTTGACTAAATGGGTTGCCCTAGTCGACTGGGAGGATAGTATGTGGATCCAGTCGATTGGATCGTGGGATCAGTCAACTAGAGTGAGGCGGTAGAAGAGTTTTATAAATCTGGAACACCTTCAGTCGATTGAGTTGGACCCTTTAGTCGACTGGATGACCCTTCAGTCGATTGATTTGGTCAACTGGGAGACTTTTTTGCCGAGCCTATATATATTCCATGGCCCTTTTCATTTCCAGAACTCTCTTTTTCTCTCAACTCTCTGCCTTCTCTCTAGAATTTTATATTGCCCGAGCCTAGTTTTTTATGATCAACTTGTGGATCCTTGCTATTCATGCTGTTAGCTTTGCGTTCATCCGGTTAGATTCTCGTTCTGATGAAATCCTGATTTCGAGGCTTCGAGTTTCGACTCATTGAGGTAGGATCCTAAACTATGTTGTCTTTAAAGGGTGTTACGTGCAATTTTACGCTTTTCTACCGGTTGAAAATGCGACATATCATATTGTATGTTTTCAACCATGTTTATGCGGGTAAAATGCTTATTTTACGCTTTTCTTGGTATATTACATGTGGTACGGTGTTATGGGTTTGGTGAGATGAACCTTTTGGGTTTGACTCACGGTGTTGTGGGTCTGGTGAAAGGAACCTTGTTGGGTTGGACTCACGCGTGTGTGTGTAGATTTTGATGTGATAATCAAAAAGGACTGTGTTGAGATCTACTGATTGAGTTAATATGGGCACGAGTTGCTCCTAGGTGAAAAATTGAAAAACTGCGCAGAATGGGTTTTTCTTCCCACTGGCTAGTGAACCGGAAAAGGACGCAGGTCGAGTCAGAAGTATAGGGTGTCTAGTTACTTCACGGGCCTCGTGATGGCCGGGTGGTGGTAACGTGACGGGGTCTATATGCCCATTCGACATCGGTGCCTATGTTTTAAAATTATGTATTGGAAGAATCATGTGGATGTGATGGTAATATGTGTGTGTGCATGCGTGTGTATGCGTTGACAAACTTGGGGTTTTCTGTAATAAAAACCTTTTTGAGTAAACCTTATACTATGTGATTGCATATCATGCTTTACTGCATCATAGTCTATTTCTATTGGGCTTTGACTCATATAGTGGGATTTGTTAAAATATTTTTCACGTGTTGAGGTTGATGATCATGAGGAGATGATATAGTCGTGGTAGCGGATGACTGTTATATAATTTTTTTTTTTTTGTTATGTAAACATGTATGTCTACATATGTTGTCTTTTCTTAAAGACATGTTTGTAAGCCATGAGACGAGTTATATTATGCATGTATTTTATCAGAGAGATGAACCTTGGATACTCTTTTAAATAGTTGTAATTTTGGTTGTATGGTTTATTAGTAAAAATCCAATCCTTTTTACAAAACTGGTGATTCGGTGGGTTTTTCACGTGAGGCAGGATTTCGGGATGTGAGAAGGGTTCTGCGATGCAAATTGGATATTTGATACTAATGACTCAAAATTCACGAGTGGATATATCTTTACTTTGGCTGGTGCAGTAGTGTCATGAAAATCTTCCAAGCAAATATGTATCGCTAAATCCACAATAGAAAATGAGTTTATTACGTTAGATAAAGCAGGTGAAGAAGCAAAGTGGCTTTGTTAATTCCTAGAGGGCATTCCAATGTGGACAAAACCTGTGCTGGTAATTTGTATTTATTGCGACAGCCAATCGGTAATTGGAAGGACACAGAGTAATATGTATAATGGTAAGTCTCGACATATTCGTCGAAGACACAATACCATAAAATAACTTCTCTCTAATGGAGTTATCACAATAGACTATGTAAAGTCGAAAGATAACATCGCGGATCCGCTAACTAAAGGT
>JAULJZ010207330.1:0-18993 GCA_032270985.1 Heliamphora pulchella
GTTTGGGGTGGTTCTTTTGAGAGAGGAGGGGTGGTGGTTTTAGGGTAGGGGTGGTGGTTTTAGGGGAGGGGTGGTGGTTTTGGGGTTAGGGGAGGGGTGGCGGTTTGGGGGTGGTGGTCGTGGTGGTTTTGGGGGAAGGGGTGCTGGTGGTTTGGGGGTGGTGATTTTGAGGGTGACGGTGGTTTTGAGAGTGATTTTGAGGTGGCACGTTGGTTTTCATTAAATTGAACGAAAATTATAACGGTTGAGATATTTTTGATGTTAAAATTAAATCTGATTGGGGTGTTAATGCAATTTTTGAAACTACATGGGAATTTTTGTTTTTGTCAGTGGGGGTCAGTGTAATTTAACCTTTTATTTTTAATAAATTTTCAATTTCTTTAGAAAAAGGAAAAAAAGGAAAAAAATAATTATGATTGTTTGAAGTAATTTATTTAGAGTAATCTTTTTTTTTTCTATTCTTTTAAAATGTTTAAGATGTTCTTTTTTTTAACTTGTGTTTGGATTAATTTTTTTTTGAAATTTTTTGATTTTTTAACTTTTTTTATAAAAAAGTAAATGTAAAAAGTTGTGAAAAAAATCAGCTGAAGCCAAATAAATAGAATTTTTTAAAAGCTTTTAAGCAAAAAAATTTTAAAAAAAGGTTAGTCTAAACATAGGTTGTAGTGTTTTGAACACTAATACTAAATACGCCAAAAAGCCAAAATTGTTTGTTTAGTAAAAAAATTTAAAAAGTTAAAAAGTTAAAAAATCAAATCGCAAACTCTCAGAATATTTTATTTAGACTTTTACCATTTTTAAAATATAGCAATACCTCTTATTCATAACTTATTTTCTATTACTACCAACTATATATAATTAATAATATTAAATATATAGAAATTTAAAATTGTCTACTTTGATCAAAAAATAAAAAAGCTAATTTTTTTTTTACCCAAACAACAAACTTAAAAAAAAGCGAGTTTAAAAGTTAAATTATCAAATAATCTACTTTAAAACAAATTTAATTTTTTTGCTAAAAACGCAAAAAAAAAAAAAAATTTAAACTACTTGCCAATCATGCCCTCAGTTAGGTTTTTAGTTAAGAGTATTCTAATTATTTTACTTGAAAAAAGTTAAGTGTTTGAAATATGTATAGATACTTTTTTTTTAAAAAAAAGTAAAAAAAGTTAATAAGCTTTTTAAATAAGCCAAATATTATAAAGCACGGGTAGTTTGGAAATGATGCTGTACACGTACTGAGTACATATACGACACCCGGATATATTGGTATTCCAAAAAAAGTATAGGGTACATTTTCACAGGTTGGGTATGTTTTGGGTATGTCCATGGTGCGGCTTGGGTACGTAGGCTGGTATGTTTGGGACTTTTATATTATTTTCAAAAATAAAAGGATGAAAATATAAACAAAAAGGGAGCTATTATGATAAGATTTTTAAATCAGAGTAGTCAAATATCCTGTTACAAAACAGATTTGACAAAACCTTTACCATCAAACTTTACCTAGGGTTACGCTGCCCCAACTCGTCCCCGTTAAACTCGTCAAAACTCAAGCTCGTCGCAGTCAACCTTGTTGATGTCAAAGGACATCGCCGTCAAACTCGTCGCCGCTCAACCCTGTTAAACTCGTCAAAACTCAAGCTCGTCGCAGCCAACCTTGTTGATGTCGAAGAACATCGCCGTCAAACTCGTCGCCGCCGAACTCGTTATCGTTGAATTCGCAAAGCTTTTTGGCGAACATTCGAACTCGTTGCTTTCAATTTCAAGTTTTATTTTTTAATTTTATTTTTATAGTGTTCTTCTTTTTGGTTTGTGTTCTTTCTAATTCTCAAATTTTTATTTATTAATCTAATTTTTTAATATCATTTTTTCTTGCTTAGTCTCATGTTTTTGCTTCAGTTTGTTTATTTGAATATTTATTAATCTATTTGCTGATTGCTAAATACTGATATGTTAATTTTTGTTGAAACTTGAATGGTAAATCACTAATATAGTGATATATTAAAATGATTTCTTTGTTTATTGTAATGCTCTTTGTTTAAGTTAGTTTATTTTTATTTTTTTATGATTTACATATTGTTTAAAATTATTTTGTCAACATTTATAAAAAAATGAGTTTATCGAGAAGAGTGGGTCCTACATTAGATGTACGCTTATTTTTAGTTTTGATATATTAATGCTCTAAGTACTATTTGCTTAATTTTAGCAATAAATGCTAAGATGTTTTCTGATCTATTTTATTGTAATAATTTTGTATTTAATATATATAAATATATATAATGTAATATTACAAAAAATTAAAAATTAAATAATCTATTAACGTACCCTATCTGTAAAAGATAAACACCATTATTACCTTGTTTTTTTTATGTTTGTTGTTAAGACTACAGTCATGCTTAACGACATCCTAAACTGTCGTTAGGAGTTTATTCAGGAACGGAACTATTGTTGGGCAATGGGGGCCATGGCCCCTCAGCTTTTTTTTTTTTGAAATAATTTGATTATATAAATTATAAAAACATTATTAAAAAAAATAGTGTAACATCAGATATATAAAATATCTTTTTCAACTTTAGTCTAAATTTTAACATTTTTTGGATTCTTCTTGGCACAAAAATTAAAAGTAAAAAATGTAACCATTTGTTTTTTTTTTTTTAAGAAAAAGACAAAACAATTATTTTCAGTCTAAGTACATTTTATTTTTCTCTTTAGTGAACTTTTTTTTTTTAACATTGGTCTTTTTTCTAACTTTTTAAAATGTTACCAAACACCACCTTTAAGAATTTGATGGAATGTTATGTTCCATTTAAATAGATCATAAGTTATAAATGTACAAAAATCTAATTATGCTATGGTATTTGTTTTCTTTAAATGTTTTTGAGATAATAATATCAATTTTATTTATTTTCTTATGCAAGTATAAATTATTAATTTCTTTAAATTTCTAATTAAAATAAAATAATTTATATCAATATGCAAAAAAGGTTATTTATTTTGGCCCCCAAGTTAATAAATTCCAAGTTCCGCCCTTGAGTTTTTTGGAGATATAAAATCTTAATATTAATAGACTTTTAAAAGTAGAACTATTATTTGTACAAATATCAATAAACTTTTTTAATGTTAATGATAGCCTGAAAGACGGTCATTAGCATACTCCTTGTTGTAATTATATGCATGCACTATTATTAAAGTAATCAATAGTTTTGAAATATGACCATAGTTAATGCATAAGATTTTTGTTTATAAAAATGTTAGAAAAAAAGTGATAGTTGAACAACATTATTCTCTCAATTTTGATGTTTGTTATAAGGGTCATGCGTAACGACATCTTAAGATGTCGTTAATAGTCTAATGAAATTAAAAAAATATTCAATATGAAAACAATTTTAAAAGTGTAAGACATACTATTTTTACAAATATTCATATACTTTTTTACTCTTTATAATAGCCCGAAAAACTATTATTAGCATATTCCTTGTTATAATTATATGCATGCACTATTATTGTGGTAATCATTAGTTTTGGAATATGATTATAGTTAATGCATATGGTTTTTGCTTACAAAAATGTTTGAAAAAACAGTAATAGGTAAACAACATTAATTTTATCTCAAATTTTATAGTGGGATTTAACACATCCATGTAAACTGAAGCATTGTTGTACTGGCCCACTGGCCCATATGTTAATGGGCCATATGTTAATGGGCCTTGTTTCACTAACTAAACAGAGAGGTTAACAAATGTGAACTTGGTCATCAACTACTGCTTGTAGGGACAAAAAAAAAAACAAATAAATAAAAAGTAGGAGTAAGAATCTTATGATTGTTGCAGTGAGTGGTTGTTCTCTGGCCTGGCAACAATCACTATTGCTCTGGCTATAGGGCTGCCCTCCATAAACAAAAAGTGTGAGACAAGCACCTGCCCTACCTACTCATTCCATATTCACCTCTGCAAAATTAATTTTGTAGACACAGTTGACAGGTAAAATATTAAATAATATCTATTTTTTAATTGACTAATACTATAGATTACATCTTAATATAGTCAATATTAAGATGATGTTTGGTATTGCTGAAATTAGATGGTGTTTGGCATTATTAAAATTAGTAACTTATAGATTGTAGTTTGTAGCAGAAGTTGTAAGTATTTGGTAAAAATTGTAACTTGTAGCTGAAATAGAAAAAAAATAATTATAAGTTAAAACAGAAGTTATTAGTGTTTAGAAAAGATTGTAACTTTTAGTTAAAATTAGTAGCAGGAAGTTAAAAACTACTATAAGTAGCTTTGCCAAACAATCTCCTAATAACTTATAGATTATAAGTTGTAACAAAAGTTGTGAGTATTTGGTAAAAATTATAACTTGTAACTAAAATAGAAGAAAAAATAATTATAATTTGTAGTAGAAATTGTGGGTGTTTAAAATAATTTATAAGTTATAGCTGAAATTAGTAATATGAAGCTAAAAGTTATTAACAGTAACTTTGTCAAACACTCTCTAAATAAGTTGTCATATTTTTCTCTTTATCAAAAAAAAATATTAAAAGAGTTAAATGCATTGCAAATTAGATACAAAATCAAACAAAGAAAGACATGAGATGCAATATAATTCTTCAAAAAAGAGAGAAAAATCTCAACACAAAGAGCATCATAAATCTCAACGCAGCAAATTATTACTAAAAATGCTTTTTTTTAAAAATAACGAATAAGAACTGACCATCATAACCTACACAATAATAAAAAAGTGAAATAAAAAATAAGTTTTATTGTTCAGACTAATGAGAAATTGAATTTTATTTTAGTCATCTTGTGAAGTGAATGAATTCGTGGACACTGGAAATCAATGCAAATCAACCGAATACGCTACACTTGTCGTTTCATGTACAATATAGGGTCTTGTTTGGTTTAAAAAATTATTTTTATAGAATAATTAGTATATGAAAATTATTAATTCACAGATTATTATTAATTAAATTATTAGTATAGTATTTTTTATACAAAAAGTAATTGATCGAGATAGAATAATTTAAGAATACATAATACATTATTAAATTTGACATAATTTTAATAAAATTATAAAAAAATAAGATAATAATCGCCCGGTTTTTCTTAATCCTACTTGAGTAGTAGAATAGTAATAATTTCAAATATGCGGTCTTATAGTGGTTAGAGGGTTAAGGAGATAGCTCAATTGACCTCTCAATTAGATAAACAAAATAAAAAAAACTATATATATAAATTACTTTTATATAATTTAATCTCACTCCTTTGACCCTCCTGTTTGATACTTGTTATAAAACTTTGAATTAAATTGCTAATCCATTAAGCTTTCTAATTTTGTGTTTATTTTAAACAAAATTTAAGAGATAGCTATGGACTATGAAACCATGATAGGGTGAGATTAGCAAATCCATGGAAGATGTGGCATTAGAAATCCTATTATATTGAATTAATTTTATTTGACTATTTTACCCCTCTTACAAGAACTCCTCCTTTCTCTCTCTATTTGAGCTACCAGAAAATTATTGAGGGAACTCTTGAGGAGGAAGATCAATTGCTAAAAAAAACACAATGTTATTTGACTAGTTTTCTTGTTGTCTTTTTTTTTCCCTTTTCATTTAAATCAATAAAAAACACAGTTGATTGATATTTTTATTAATACCATTTTATGTTTTGTTTTTAAATTTATTTTTTGGTTACCCTAGACAAAAAAAAATATAAATATAAAAACAAAAAAGAAAAACTATAAAAATAGTGCTATCTAAAAAAATTAATAAAAAATAAAAATATAAAAATTATGTAAAAATAGTGCTATTTAAAGACTTTTTTTTATACAAAGTTATAAGGGTAATGTTAAAAATTCATAAATTTAATCCAATCCGATATTATTTGATCTCACTAAAATTAAACATGAGTTTCTATAGTCCATCGCTTAATTCTACCTAAATTAAATACAAAAAAACTAATATCACATCATTATTAATCAAATTCCATATTATTTTTAATCTTACTTTATTATTAATCCCACTCATTCTACAACGGTTATAATTAAAAAATGATAAACTGCCTATGGTGAATTGTGAATAATAAATTAATATTTATAAAAAGTATACAAAATATATATATCAAAATTTCATTTTTAAGATTATTTATTTATTTTACCTCAATCAATTTAAGATCGCGTAATAATTGCTTATTGGGCGGTAGTTGATATCTTAATGTCGGATAAAAAAAATTAATATTAATATATTTTAAAAAATTAGACCTAATATTTTTATAAATATTTATATATTTTACGGAATAATAAGAATTTGTTTGGTCTAGTTTTTTTTTAAAATTTCTTTATTTAAAATCTTTTGAAAAAGCCCATATATTCGGCTTTCTATTATAATTAATTAATTTTTTTATATTTTTTTATATTTATTTTATTTACAAAAAAATCAAAAAATTAATAAAATCTATAAAAAAAAAAAACTAGGCCAAGCACATGCTTATTATTCACTTCTCAACAGTCCATGGTTAGCATTTTCCTTCTACAATTTATTGCAAACCAAACGAGAGTATAAAATCATTCTGCACAATCACATAGGCTTTGTCAGGGAACATGTAATTAAGAGTACTTAATTATCAGAACTCAAAATGTACAAAGTCTTTCTTGACAAATTATTAATTACTTTTATTGTATTATATAAGCGATATTACGTGATATTTTTAATTAATAAATAATTATAATTTATATCATAAAAATTATTTTATTTTTAATCTCTCAATAAAAATAAATTATTATATTTTTATCATAAAATTTATCACTATAATATTAAATAAAAATACCATATAAAATAATCACATAATACCTGGAGAACATCAAATAATAATTAGTCGTCTTTCCCTATCTAAAGAGTTTTTCGACTTATTGATATGACTAAGTTTTGGTTTGAGATATTTAAAATGTTATTTATTAATTTGTTATTGTTTTTTCATAAAAATAAAAATTAAGTTATTTAAAATAATAGTACAATTAATTTTTTTAATTTTTTAATTTTTTAATTTGTTTGAAATGTGAGACATTTTTGCTTTTCCTAAAACATTTAATTTATTCTCATTTTTTTAGATTTTAAATTTATCTAAAATATTAAAATATGTGTAAAAATATTAATATTTATAAAAATAATATATCTCATCGCCATTAGTGCATTGATGTTATAGCTTTTTTGACGTCATGTGTTTATCAACAAGCGTCTATTAGAACTCTTTTAGTAAGACTGTTTCAAAAATAAATTAATTTTTTTCTTGGAGAAATGGCTTCGTTTGGCAATAGGCTTTTAGCTGAGTTTTGTCTTTTTACTTAAATCATAAAAGGACAAAAAGTTTTAGCTTTTAACCGTTTTAACTTTTTTACCTTTTTAGCCATTTGCTTTTTTACATAAAATTTTCTTATATATATATTTAGAAATATTACAACTTTTATTATAAATATTTATTTTTTATAAAAATTATATTTTTAAAATTTACTTGTCAAAATCTATCAAATAAAATCTATATTTAATATAAAATTATCTAAAAATAAATTTAAAAAAATCATAATAATTTTACGCTAATTTTTTTGCCTTTTGACTTAAAAACATTTTAAATAATGTTTTTTGGCTTGTTACATTTTGACTTTTAAGTAACTTATACAGTTTACTAAATGAATTTTTTTATTTATTTGGCTTAAAGCGACTTTAAATAAAAATCGAACTTAAAACCAAGTTGCCAAAAAAAATAAGTTATTAGCATTTTGTACAATAACTTTGGTATTGATTCAGATGAAAAATGTTCTCGATCTTTCTTAAAAAGTAGAAAAATGCCACAAATACCCACTTTCTTTTTTTAAAGCAAAACAACCCAACTTAAAATGCATTTTCAGAAATAAAAAAAAAAGCCAAACAAGAGCATATACACATTTGCATTGTTGTGTGATTAGGCTGTTTGATTCCCCCATTCACTTAGGGGACAAAAGAATTATTATACTTTATCTGAAACACTACATGATATGATGATTCATGAGTGATATCACTTATTTGATGGACCAGTTACCATCCATTAAAAGGCTTATCCAAAAAGGGCAGAGAAGAGGAAAGAATTGATAATCACATCCATTCTATAGCTATATATATACAATTAAAGATTGATTGAGTATTGGTTTGTAAAAAAAGTTATCTTAGTGTGGCTCAAAACTATTTTTCTTTGATTGGGCACAGTCCAACCCTATCCAATTCATCACAAAGACAAAAAGAAGGAAAATTAATAATAATAAAAAATATAATGGTTTGGATGAGGAATGTTTATTATTCATAAAGCAATGTTCTGATAAATATAGTTACTTTTAAGTATTTTAACCCATTTGGAATAATAACTTAATTTACTTGTTTTATAATACTTATCTTCATATGTATTGGATTTTTTTATTTTTAATTAAAATATTTTACTATTTAAATATACATTGCTTGAGCACTAGCAAATTACCCTTGTTTAAAAGCACTTTCTATATTAAATTATATATACTTTAATCAATTTTAACTTAATTCTAATCATTAAATTTCAAGTTAACAGAGACTTAGAATAAATTTTTATTATTATATTGTGTGCATAAAGCAAATACCAATATTTGTACAGTGTTTTGGCAGGACCCATAGGTTCGAGATATGTAAATTTATTTTGTGAACTTTTATAATCTATTATGTCACAATATTATTATTATATTTTGGTAAAATAGTAAACTAATAGTTAGTTTTAAAAATAGTAAAAGAAAGAAAACTCGAAACTTTTTAAGGAAACTTTCATTAAAGATGGAGTCCGCTCATTTTTTGGTTCTCCTCTCACTCTTTTTAGTACTCATTTTCAATCATTAAATTAAAAATAATTCAACTAACAAAATTACCACATTAGGATAATGTCACGTCGACCCTTCTCTTTTGTAATATAAATATATATAGTCACATACCCACCTAAAGTCCCACATTTAAGGACACAAGAATTTGTTATGACTAACCAAATAGAAAAATAAAAATTTCTTTACGAAATCTATTTATTTGCTTTTCATTTTGGCAAACTAACTGAACAAAAGAAATAAAATTTATTTCTTTTATTTTAAGGAGGATTTAGAAACTCAACACAACAAAGGCACAACTTTAAGGACAATGAGATTTTATTCATAATCAATAAATACAAAATTTAAATATTTATTAGTAAGTACAAAAATTTGTAACTCATATTTTTATACAAGTATTTAAAGCTTAGACATTTACAATTACCTAAAAGTATATTTATGCAATTGATTATGACGAGTAGTTCAAAAATAGAGAAACCCGAATCAAGATAAAAAAAATATAAAATAAGAAAATGAGAAGTCAAGTTTGGCTCTTTACTTAGTATAATTTTATAGGGATACTAATAAAAGAATAGAAGAAAAAACCCAAAAGATATAAGCATACTAGAGGTGTTTTTACATTTTTAGGGGAGCACAAATACAATCAAAAGAGATAAATATAAAAATATAAAAATACTAGAATTATTTTTACATTTTTAGTGCGGGCACAAACCCTAACTTGTGCTATGTTGTTTTTGCCGTTGAATAATGCATAACAAAAAAATACAAGAGTAATAGTGAGATTTTAAACTTTTTAGTGAAGGCACAAGTTTCTTTCACTTAATTTTCTACACTTATCGTTTTCCTTTCACTTCACAAATGTAAAATTCAAAGATGACAAATATTAATTTCAAGGACAATTATTTAATTTGGAAATATATTTTCCCAACTAGTGGAGATTGAAAAAATAAAAATCAAATAAGATCAGAACCTCCGGAGGATTAATTGTTGAGATAAGAATCACTATCTTGAACATGAAGTAAGCTGTTTTTAAGAATTTAAACAAACATATCTCCATACATTATTATGTTATTGAAATTTAATACAAAGTATTATTGAAACTTCTTTGTCAATCTTTCTTATCAAAGCTTTCCTACCCAAACTTGATGAAATGCATGCATTGATTTCTCCAGCGCAATCCAATCTTGTCATTCACTTTAAGGTCTCTTCGTCGAACGAATCTGCTATCCCAGTTGTTCGAAAGCATATAACCACCTCTGGATTTCTTTAGCTGCATCATAAAATTGTCTTGTGTGTCAATGTCGAGAACAACGATTCTTAGCTTCATAAAAGAATTTAGAATTCCTCCTTGCGTTGATGGCATTTTAGGGAGAATATTCTGATTGAATGGTTGTCCCGCGATGTACAGATAATGCCTTGTTATATCAGTATTTGTGAGTTTCTTCCTAATATCCCATTCATTGTTCTGTGACTTACTATTATTCTGATAACTTCCACTGATATTTATCAAATCATATTTTTCAAGCGTCTGTTCCTCAGAAAAAATAGTAGAAAATTCATCTGACATAAGATTAGCCCCAACAACACTTATCACAACCATAAAAAACATCGCCCTCATAGCCATCTCTCTTATTTTTCTTCTTCTTCTTCATCATAATCATCACCATCGTCAATATTTTATAGTCCCTTGAACCATTTTGAGTAAGAATGACATTAATAAGCTATTGATCTCTTCATCACAGGATATATGAAAAATGCCTTTGGGGTGATGTAACCAATACATTAAAAACAATTTGCTTTTATTTTAGTGATGCGCTCTTTTCTCATAGATAAGTCTAAATCTTATAAAGGGACAATGGAGTCCATTCAATGGACTTTATGATCTTTATCAAATGCTTATTCTTTTTAGCCATAGGCTATAAAAAGGATATAAATGAAAATAAAAAGAGTATGTGTAAAAGAATCTACCTAGAATTGAGGGTTCGTTTGAGAATTGACATAAATTAAGCTGGTTTATTGCCTTTTAGCTTAAACCTTTAAAAAATAATTTTAATTTATTTGGTTCATCTAAATGACTTTTAGCTATTTAGTCTTTTTGCTTATTAACTAAAATATCTTTATACATTTTTAAAAAATATCTTAACTATTTTTTATTAAATACATTTTGTTTATAAAAAAAATACTTTTAGAACTTAATTACTTGGAAAGTATGTAAAGTAAACAAATATTTTTTTTCATAGCAACTTTCATTTGACTTAAAGTCACCCATATGTTGGCATCTCTAAAAAGTTCGATTTTTTTAAGTTATAGTATTTTATATATCTAAAAAGTTTACTATTTTTTTTTACTTATTTTTTCAAAAATATCATATCAACATCACAAACACTAACTTTTTTGTAATGACGCAACTATAATATCCTTAATTGAAAAGTTGATTCTACTCTGAAAAATAAAAAAGTTGTGCTATTATCCAAAAACTACAACTTAATTAAAAGTAAAATGTAACAACATATTAATTTTAACAAAAGAGAAAAAAGAAAAGCTACTTTTAAACAAATTATCTCAAACAATTAAATTTTTTTCCTTCCTCTTTTTCTTTTTTTTTTCAAAAAAATTAAATCTCTTAAAAGTTAAATTTTTTAAGCATTCCATTACGAGACAAGTCATGCTTAAAATCACTTTAAGCTAAATAAATTTTTAACTTTAAGTTATTTAAAGTAAAAAGTTCATATTTCAGTCAAATTAACAAAACAAAAAAAAGCTTCCACGTATATCTCAAGTTTTTTCCTTTTTCCTTTTTCCTTTTGAATTCCGTTCATATGTATTTCGTTATATTTTCAAATTTTGAATGATTTGATGAGATTAGATAGATTGGCATAAATTGAAATTGATCGGATGAGATTTAAGGTGATTAGGGACAATCAGGTTTGATTGTGGGTGATCAGAAGTAATCGGGAGTAATTTAGTTCAATTAATAGTGGAAGACGGCGATTTTTTGATTTAACAGATGATTAAAAATTATTACACCTCGACGAATAGGTGCTGAACATTTTGGTGTAGAGATGTGGGCCATGCTGGTTTGAGTATGACGGATTAACGACGATAGCAGAATCGATATCGGCATCAGTTATTTTCAAGGTGATCTGCAGAATTCAAGCTAATGTGGAGATTGTTGAGTGTATGTCATGTATTTAGCGGACTCATATAATTAGTATTTTACTTACACGTATTTGGGCTGGATTGGAGTCATGAATTCATAAGAAATCTAATATGTGTAGGATTTTGTAATTATATGAGACTAGGATTTTAGAGTTTGCTTATAAATAGGACTCTATAATTCTAATTATTGGTGTGGAGAGTAAATTAAGAGAAGAGATACAGAGAGAGATGAAAAAATATCAGGGGCATGGGAATAACCTTTGAGCCGAAACACAAGGTTTATTTCAGGACTCGGGTTATGGGTGTCGGATTTTGAAATATTTTTTATTTTGGAATTGTACATTCTACACTTATAATGAATTATCTCTCGCACTCGTAAATCTAAGCAGATTGTGCCGAATTACGTAAATTTTTGTGTGATTCTTCTTTGGTGTGTGCAATGATTTTTACTTTGGTTTGTGTTCGGGGATTGATGTTCAAATCCCAACACCTTCCTCATGTACAAGTTCAAACTTCATTTAAGGGAGAATCAATTTCACGAAGAGCTATTTGCCAAAGGTTAAGAAACACTTAATGCTAAATGAGAATACTTTATGTGAAATAATCCACTTGGAATTGTATCTAAGAATATATAGCTTTTTTTTTGTATCTTGAATTATTTCAACTTTTTATGTTAGGAATTGAACACGATAAGCAATTCAACCCACAAGTCTCTTGAATCACACATAAGTCATAGAAGAAAAAACAAATGTGAAACAACCACAGAAACACACGACAAAGAAGATTTATGTGGTTTGACAATTGGTGTTTACATCCATAGACTTCCACTTTTCACTATTCTTGAGAGAAAAAATGGTTACAAATTGTATATACACTCTTATTTAGGGTTTTGGTACGAATCCCCTTTTATATGGTATTATAAATAACAGAGATTAAGATTAAATCTCGCATCAATTCGTCGCCATCCGTCCGAATGCTTGTCCGAATGAAAACATTTTGCCGCACTCCGTTTAAACGCTTGTTCAGACGGAAACAGACTGTCTTTTTTCATCCGAACGCTCGTCAAGACGAAATTTTACTGTTTCGTACTGTCCAGACACCTGTTCAGACGAGATTGTCCATAAGCTTCTTCTTCTTCTTCTTCTTTTCTATTTTATATAGCTCCCAAGATTAGGGACAGATCCACTATATATTTAACACTCAAGATTAATCCTAAAACTATACAGTCATTTATTGATAACATTTAAATACCATGAAAAGTAATTTCATGAATAATGACTTGGTTTGGTCCATAAGGGTGGGATTACAAGGTTGTTTTTAAATGTAGTTGTAGGCATCCTACTTGATTTGGATGATAGATAGGCTTATAAGACGATGAAAGATACTCTTAACTTGGAGTCAGCCTTTTGGTTAGAGCATAAAGCACAAAATTGTGAGATTGATTGCAGGCTGGGCCAAATTGTTAAAGCCATGTTTGTGCTGAGAACAAAATCCTTCTCATCTGCACACAAACATGTGCAGCGTGCATAATTGAATTCTTGCGACATTTATACACAGTAAAATGAGAAAGCTTAAATATATATAAAATTGTTAGCACAAAACCATATAACTTTTTATTTTGTTCTTCAAGTTTATTTTGTAGTTAGTTTGTATCAATAAGATCACGCAATAAATGTTGATTTCATCTCAGGCAAATACAAAGGAAGGTTTGGCGGGCCAATTACAAATGCTTCTAATTAGAACTTTCACACATTATCTATTATGCTTGAACACTTGCACTCAAAACTAGGACAATTTTGAGTCAGATACCAACTTAAATGTATTTACCTTTCGTTTGGTAACTTGGTTTTAGGTCGAACTTTTTGTTTTAAGTCGTTTTAAGTCAAATAAACAAAATATTTTTTTTTGGTGAATTTTAAGAATGGATACCTAAAAGGCAAAAAATTTATTTGGCTTAAAGTAACTTGAAGTCAAAAGATCATATGACAATAAATCAAAAAATTTTAAATAAAAAAGTAATTATAATTTTTTTTTATTTTTACATGATTTTATATTTGAATTACCTTATTTGATAGAAATAGATGGGTAGGTTTTAAAAATATAATGTTTTTATAAAACATGAATGTGTATAATACAATTTATGACATTTTTTAAAATATATAAAAATATTTTTGAGTTAATAAGCAAAATAGATAAAAGGTTAAAAGTCAATAAGTAAAAGGACAAAAACGCTGAGGTTGCAAACAAGGAGAAAATGACTTTTTGGCCATTAAAGTAAAAGCCTTTAAGCATGGCTTTAAACCAAAAACCAAACAACACCTTAACCAACTCAAAAGTAATCTATACTATAATATAAAGTCATCACCACATTTGATGTGAAAGAAATCGACTCACACGTCCCAAAATGATAAGAATTAGGCAAGCATAGCATATGTCACAAAGGGAAAAGCTAGATTACTGTACAAGGTGATTTTGCAGTAAGGTTGTCAAAACAAGTATGGAAACTAATTACAATTTTTTTTTTTATCTGCAAAAGTAAATTGTTTTAAAACAATATAAAAAGTTACAACTAGATAGTAATTACTTAAAGAATTTTCTGGATTTCTTAGTAGTCCAAAAGAAAACCAAAATGGAAGAATTACATCAAAAGATAAACGTTGAGGAGGAGCCAAGAAGAACATACCCTTCAGCTCAATCCCTGAAAACAACATAATCAAGGATCTACTCATAAATATATATAATTACTAAGCTTTCTCTTGTTTTGCAGTTTGCAGCAACAAGACTGATATTCATATGCAGGATGTAGAAATTTTATTTGCACCGACTTTTCATTTGCCTTTCATATTCTGATTAGTTATAATTTATCATTGGATTATGATGTAATGAAAACGTATGAAATATAGAAAAGATAAGATAAGAACTTCAGTTTGTTGATTCGATAATGAATACTGAAATTAAGAAATAAAGATAAGAACTTAGATTTTTTTTTATTCAAGAATGAATAACGAAAATAAGAACATTCTTCAACCCGTTGATTCATAAAAATAGCGAAACTAAAGATAAAGAAAAAACTCTTAATAATTCATTAATCATCAAAAACTGAATTGCCCCAAGACTTACAATAATTATTTATAGCCTACGAAATCCCATACCGACCAAGAAATATGAAAGAAAAAGGCAACACTTGCTCGACAAGCGAAAATAAAGAAAATCCAAATTTTACCAAAAATTGAAGTATTTGAATTTACCTCAAATCTAGAAACTAGAATAAAAATTAAGATCGTAAAAAAAAAAAAAAAAAAGCTAGCCAGAAGTGAATTTATTTAGAATAATTAGTAAACAAATTAACTATTTTTTAAAACGACAAATTTGAAGATTTGACAGCCTAATTAATAGAATTTGACCGAAACACATCTTCAATTATAGTATAACAACAAGTTTTTTTTGTTGGCGGTTTCTAACTAAACATTGGCATCCCAAAGCCAATTCTCCGAAATTGGGCGGTGCCTCTAATGTTACTGTTGAATCTTCCGATAATCACATGCCTTCATAAATGAAATTAAGTGCAAGTAATGTCGCATCAAATTCAATTATTTCATACCCACAATGTTGTGTAAAAATTCCTCACCTTCACAGTTGGTATAATCAATTAATTTAGCTTTTATTGATTAATTCGATTTCATGCACCCATTACATAACATCTTCTCCAAATATAATTTTATTCCTCGATCAGTGGTCATGCTGAGCACAAAATAAAAAAGAACATAATCAAAGAGTGGTTGGCAATTCGGACTCCTTTATGCTTAATTAAGCTGACTGGAAAGGAAGAAAGAAAAATTAATAATTGAACAAAGTCTCTGCAAATTGTGAATCTCTCAGAGTAATAGTTTTTTTTTTTTTTTTAAGAAAATATATTTTAGCAAGTAGAAAAAGTAATATTAATTTATAAAAAAATTGAAAATTAAGTTTCTTATAAATTATACAGAGATTAAAAATTAGCATTATTATATTTTTTAAGAATGAAAATATAGTCTTATTATATTCTTTCCGTACTTTTTCAGTAATTATTTTTAATATAATATTTTCTGGCATTAGAACAAAATAAAATTATTAAATAAACTAACAAAAAATATATTATTATTAAAGTATCTTTTATAATTGTAAATTCAGTAAATTCAAACTTCAAATGTGATAGAAAAAGAAAAGTAAAATCTCTTAAATAGGGGCAAATTAGTCATAAAAAATTATCCTAATTTATGATGGGACTAAAATTAGTATAAAAAAAAACTCTAGTAGGATTAAAACTCTTATAAGATCTAAAAAAGGACTAATCCTTAAATATCTCTTTATTTATTTTAAAAAAGAATAAAGTTAAGTTTGCAAAAATTTAAAAAAGAACTCTTTTTTTTTTCTTTTCTCTTATGTAGGATAACATAGTAAGATACGAGAGAATAATAAATTAAAATTTTCTGTTCTTTTCTCTTCTAGGATAACACAACAAGATATGAGAGAAACAGTTATCTTGCTTTCCTTTAATTATCTAAACAAGAGGGAATACAATATTTTCTTACTTTCATATATTGGAAGACTATAAAAATAACTTATCACATCTTTATTCGACATTTGTTAGAACACATATCACATTATTATACTATCCCTAAAAATACTTTTCTATCCAAACTTGGTAAAACACATTCGTCGGTTATCCCACCGTAATCCAATCTCATCATTCACTCTAAGATTTCTTCGTTGAACAAATCTTTTCACCCAATTGCCTGATAGACAATAAAAAGCTCTGAACCTCCTTAGCTGCATCATGTAACGAACATTTGTATCAATATCGAGAACAACGATTTTTAACATTTGAAATGAAGTTAGGGTATTTTGGTCAGTTGATGGCATTTTAGGGAGAATTCTCTGATTGAATGGTTCTCCAGCAATATGGAGCCATTGTCTTGTATCAGATATTGTGATTTTCTTCCTCAAATCCCACTCATCATTTTGTGATGATTTACTGTTATTTTGGTAGTACTCTTCACTAAAATTCACCAAATTATGCTTTTCAAGCATGTTTTCCCTTTGGAAAACAATAGAAAAATCATCTGTAGTAAGACCAGCTTGAATATTTGTAGCCACAATCATAGACATTACCATCATCGCTATAAGTCTCACTTTATTCCTAGCCATCTCTTTTGTTTTTCTTCTTTCTTATTTTTTACTTCTACTTCATCTTTAGTTTCTTCTTCTTCTTCCTCTAGATTAAGAATTTATAGTCCCTTGTACCAATGAGTAAGAATGAACATTAATTAAGCAATGATCTCTTGGTCATAAAATATTAGATGCCTTTGAGGTGATGTATATCCTATGTAAAATAATTACCTTTTTACTAAAGTCCTTATCTCCTTCCTCATGTATAAGCCCAAACTTCATTTAAGAAAGAATCGACATCATCAAGAGATATCTTCCATAGGTTAAGAAAAACTTAATGCTAAATGAATACTTTATATGAAAGAATCCACTTGGAATTGTGTCTAAGAATATATATAGTTTGTGAGACCCGATTCCTTTTAATTATGTAAAATATAATCGCGACGTGTTGTATATCGTTTCGGTTGTTATAGAAAGGCATATTTTTATATGTTCTATGCATGTGGTAACTTAAATATGCATGCGGGTTTCAATCCCAGTTCTACGGGAGCGTTGCAACAAAAAGTTGGAAGCTTTCTAGGCAGGATCGCTCGATCGGTCTTTAGACCACTTGAACGGTCTGTCAGGCGTGGGTTATATAAGTGCGGCTAGTGGCATGGGATTTTGGTCCAAAACTTCTCCCACAAGCTTCACTTTGCCTCTCTTGATAGAAAAACCAAGAACTCTACCTTCTCTCTAAGTTTTTGCTTGCTTCGGGGTTGGATCTTGGCGTTACAAGGGTGGATTGGTGTTCTCCTCGCCAAGGGTTTCGCGTTCATCCAAACGAGATTCTATTTTGGTTGGATTAAAAGCATGCTTTAGCTATCCTAATGTTTACTACAAAGTTGATGTTGGGAGGAATATTACGCCATAAGAAACGTGCTCGGTGATTCAAAAAATGCATCTTTATTAACTTTCAACAATTACAATAAACAAAATTTATAGAAACGAAATTGCAGAAATAACATGAACAGAATATGCAAATCGAGTCTTGCAAACGCAGTTTTCTTAAGAATGATTCACCGCCTACCGAGGGTATTGTAGGTTTTCCACCGGCGTTACTCTCCCAGGATAAAACGGCTGACACGATAGTTGGAACACCACCAAGGATCGGCTACGAACGTACCCCGTCTATCTTTCTCTCTTACTCTTACAGCTCTGAAATTTATCCGTATATCTCCTTTTGTTCTTACCTCTTCACCTTGCTGCTGTGTTTTTCTCTGTGCTGAAAACAGAATGGAATGGCAGCTTTATAAAGACTATCACCCATGGAGAGTTACAAAAGGAATCAATGACCATTGAATGGTATTGATTCTCAAAACTCATTTGCCAATTGAATGGCCAATTCAATTGCAATTAAATTATGCTATTGAATTCTAGAATTCAATGGTCAATTAAATTCACAAAATTCCAACAATCTCCCCCATGAATGAAATTGACGGGAGTACAAACTCAGATTACAAAGCTGACTGCAAGAGAGATAGACAACTGAAAGTCTCTGCATAGGATAGGTAGCGGTTAGCCTTGAACCTTTCCTTGTGAGAACCTATCGAATTTACCGGCAAATAAGTGGGCAGTACCGCCTTGAACTGTATCGCCTTAGCAGTAAATCGAGACAATAGGCTTCGCACAACGACTTCCACAACGAAGTTTTCATTCTCATGGTTGTGTTCGTTTTGGCCATGAAACACACTTCCTGGTTCTACAAGTATTTTCTCGAGAATTTTGCCTTGTCAAATTCTCAAAGAAGCGGCCCCACTTCATACTCACATAGGTGACTTT
>JAULJZ010207351.1:0-18990 GCA_032270985.1 Heliamphora pulchella
ATATAATAGGTTTTAGAAGGTTTAAATACCAAAAATATATATAAAATTAATATTTCATGCATTTTCTTTTTTTTTGGTAATTAATTGTAATATAAAAAAAAAAAAGAAAAATGTACAGGAATCCAAGGAGCATACCCCAGGTAGTTACATCAAAAACCAAACAAAACAAGAAAACAAAGCAACATAAACCACAAAACCCCCGCATGAGAGCAGGGGAGAAGTACTAACCAAAACAAAAACCACATACAACCCTCGTTGAAAGAACTATCAACTTAAATGACCAAGAGATGGTTTCTTCTTTTTCTTAACACTGGACAGCTTTGACTGCTTATTCCCCGCCTTCTGATGAGAAGGAGAAGGAGAAGCTTTGTACTCACTTCCCTCATTCGGAAGGGCTTGGGACCATTGTTTCTTTTTCTTTTTCTTACGCACAAGCACGCTGAAAGAATTTGAAGTAAAAGTAACAAATGCCACTTGCTCCTTGTAGCCCATCTCTGCTGAATTTGAGGATTTCACAGAAGCTGCATTATTTCTAGAAATCTCACAATCACTCGCATCCACATGAGGGGGATGAGCTGCATACTCCACCAAAGAACCATCCGCCTCTTGCTCCCTATTGCCCGCATCAACGGACTTGGGTAACTTCATTCCAATAGCACCAACCATAGGCACATCAGCCACCTTGATATTATCTCCTATTTGCGTAACTTCACCAATGCCCATAACATCAGCTGGCTCACTACCCTTCCCCATGTTCACGTCACAAGAGGGAGAAGCCAAAGAGGAAAGCAAAGAAGGACGGACAGACCTGCCAGCACCTCTGGCGACCTCCTTCCCTCGACTGACTGGAGTCCAATGATCTTGACACTCGACAGGCTTATACTGGCATCGACTAATATCATGACGGAACGCTTTACAATGGGAGCAAATCAATGGTAAACCTTGATACTAAACATTAACTTCCACAATATCCCCTTCACATTTAACCAAGATAGAATATAACAAAGGCTTGGTCGCATCGACTTCCACACACACCCGCGCATATGAGATACGCTGCTTTGTATCCGTTGCCTTATCTAGATAGAGAGGAATACCAACAGCACTAGCTATTCTACTCAGACACGCAGAATTTCAAAATTCGAGGGGTAACTCATGAAATTTTACCCAGATAGGGATTTTAGAGAGAGCCTCTTTAGCAAGCTTGAGCCTCTTTTTCCAACGACTCAGAATCAAGAGCTTGCCCGAGAAATGCCAAGGCCCCTTTTCCAAAATTTTATCCATAGCTTCCATACTGTTGAACTTAAAGATGTAGAAACCTTTGTCAGTACCATAGACATCCACCAAACCCTCTTGCCCCCACAACACCCTTGCCGTGGCTCTAACCAAATCAAAAGCGAGGTCTATATCCAAGAAATAGCCCACTAGGCATGGTTCCCAAAACTTAGATTCCACAAATTCAAGATTAGAATTGGAAAAACTTCGATTCATAAGCAAAGATGCCCAAGATTTTGGTTAAGGCAATTTTTCAAACACCTCACCTACAGTTTCAGAATTTTCAGAAACCACCTTCCCCTTGTACGATTCAGACTGAGAAACCATGGGGGCCAAGGCCTAGCAACCCCAACAGACGGCGCCACCCCCAGATGAGGTAAATTCAAATCACGGCGGTCAATCCGAGCGCCTCCCCAAAATGGGAAGCGCCCGCCTCCCCTACCCCTAGTGGAAACCGAGTGAGTAGCTCTCGGCAAAACACCCAAAAGACTGATTTCAGAAAAGGTCTCCTCTGTTCTATGCTTAAGGTCATCAGTTAAACAATCAACCTCAACCAAATCCCTAGCATCTAGAGCCCCATCAACGACTTGCGTTAACGGCAAATCTGTACTAGAATTCATACCTGTGAGAGAGGGATCTGTTGGCGTTCCTCCATGAAGATTCTCCAGGTGAGCTTCAAAAGCCATAATTTGATCATTGCCGTGGGGGCTAAGCCCTAGCCCTGCACGGTTCAAGGCCCCATCCACGGCCTTCTTAAAGCCATGGAGTTTCTCTGTTGGTATCTTGCATTCTGGAACTTAGGGCAGAGCACCACTCTGCGAAACAGCCGTCTCATTCACGTTTTGCTCCGCGCCCAGGTGTGACTAGTTCGCCGACGTTCTTACCTCGCTACGGATTGGAGAAACCCTAGCTCGGTCTCCATCGAATGGTTCTTGAGAACCATGGCTGATGACGTGATTGGGAGGAGATTCACCTGTGCTTGGGACCTCCGTGTATAGTAACTGGTTGTTAATCATCATTGACAGCGTGAAAACCCTAGTGCAAAAGCGCCAGGGACGCCATAGGGCTCTCACCTACAAACGCACCATGAATCGCACCTACAAACGCACCATGAATCTCTTTATTTTTTAAAAATTTTTTTTATGTATTTTCTTGTACAAAATGGTACCAAAATACAATTTCATACATAAATTAATATAACAATCAGATTTAGAGTCACCAAACATGCTCCAGCCAAATCCCCATATACAAAACCTCAAAATATCTCTTACATAATCCCCTTAATAAGAACTAACCTCCCATGCAACCAATAAAAATTTAAGAAATTTAAAAATTTACTTACACACAATAATTAAGCCTCCATTATAATTTTCATTATAAAATCACACCCAAGCACTCTCCTCCTTCATATGATACAGTTGAGAGGGTGAGAGAGAGAGACTACCAAAATTATCCAAGTGTTCTAAGAGAGAAGAAGGAGGGAAGAAGAAAGAAGGAAGAAAGAGGAATGAGGAAAGGATCAAGGAAGGAGCATTGAAGCTAAGTCTTTTATTCTCGTATAACTATTTGAGCATCCAACAAGGTAAGAAACTCCCTTAAACCTTCTGATATTCTCCCTTAAGATACCCCTCAATCTATCTCTATAACAAACCATAAGAAAAAGAAATGAAAAATAACTCAAAAAAAGGCATTTTAGATACAAAATAGTGGATTGTTAGAGTAAGATTGTGCTTTGTATGTGCTTGCGTGTGTGTATTCTTGAGTTTTATGGCTTAAACATGCACACCACACATGCTAAGCAACTAAAACCCTCGGTAACCTAATATTCTGGGCTTACCTACTTTATGCTACAAACTTTAAAACATCATAACTAATTGTAGAAAAATGTTCTTGAAGTGATTTTTCTGTCCAGACCTAACTTTTTGAGTTTTCTTTCATACAAAATTAGTTTGAAGTAATTTCGTTCAGTAGAACTCCAGATGTGTTATTTTTTTCTAAAGAGTGTCATATTTTGACCACTTTGAATTGCAGACTTAACAACCCTAAGTTAGAGTGAGAAACGAGCTTGAGTCAAAACATAAAACTTGTAGATGACATGTTTGTATTTCTGTCCACAAAACAAGAGCCAAAAATATGAAGTCTTGATGGGTCAAAACACATTCTACATTCACTGTTGAGATTCAGTGACTGACTAACCTCTCTTTCACGTATTTTTGTGAGACCCAAAAGCCAACCTTTTAGAAGTCAAATCCAGAAGTAGTTAACATGAAAAATGTAGCTAACATATTAAACTAAATACTGAGCAACAACCATCCCAAAATACCCTCGGATGATACCCCAAAGGTTTAGAGTATTCTCTGTTAAAAATAAACTCTGCAGACCCTTTTTAGGCTGACTGAACCCTTTTTATAAATTGGCCAAAATCTCAATTTTTTTCCAAATAACTTGGCCTAGCACAAAACATGAAATGTGTAGGAGATATCGTTAACTAAAACCTCAGCAAATATCAGACCTATAACCCTTGAATTAAGTCCTGAAAATAGTGGCCAAAGAGACCCAATTTTTGAGTTTTTCTTTGTAAAATGCTGACGGCTTTTAATTAAATAAAATAAATGACTCCCATTCCTTAGGATCTAACTTTAGTGATAAATATAAAAGTTGTAAAAAATATTTTTATCTAATTGGTATTCAAATTTCAAAAATTAAATCAATATCTAAGTACTTCAAAATGCTGTTGCAACTTTGAAACTAGCAATTAAACTTGTACTTAAAATTGGCTAAGTATTTGAATGGTGTGTTACTTATGAGACTTGAGTATGTGAATCTTATATGAACTTTGAGAGTAATTAGTGTATGAAAATGATGCTTTTGATTAAATAAACTCATATCGATGGTTTATTCTATGTTGCTTAAATTATGTTTATGCTTCGCATGCTTGTATTTGATGCGTTAGCAAGTTGTACCCTGTGCTCTATCAGATTTATACGCCATGCTATGATTAATTGCACATGAGAAGCATGTTGCACACCATGAACATTCACATATTGCATCTAGGATTATCAAAATCTTTTCGTATCTTTCAAATTGGGTTGGTGGACATGGAAATCGTTATACAGTGGTTGTGGGTCTAGAGTGTCCCTGATTGCCATATTTGAAAATAAAATTGGAGGTTTTTATTGTAAAAGGGGGAATTAGGCACCATGGGTTCGTTACTAGCTTTAATTAGACTTTGGGTTGACACCAAATGAGTATCCTTGTTCTTAAGGTGGGATTGGTCGACCTGGAATAAGGATGGGTAAAATTGGATAAAGGTTGGTCCCCACGCCACTGCCATTGAGTAAAATAGTTGTGGCATAAAGCTCGGCAATGCATTTACTATTTGCAACGAGGCGAGGATAGGTTCGGTGATCAAGAGCCATCAAGTGTACTCTATAATTGCCAGCGTGGAATTCCTGATACCGTTCTGAAAGTACTTTGGGTTGGGCATCTGCATTGCATTCATCTACATCACGCACTCGTACCACTATTCTTATATGTGCTTGTCCAGTTAAAAATGATAAATTGTTTATATCTTTGCCCCCTTAAATTTGTATTGGGTATTATACGATATGTATTGTAGGTTATCTTGCTGTCAGTTTGTTAAATGGTTTAGGAAATTTGCTTTTGGGCTTCAGCTCGTGGCATTCGCGCCACAGGTAAAGAAAAAGGACCTTTTGAGGGAGGCATGTTTGTTGAGGAAGAAGACTACGAAGAAGAGAGAGAGTGGCAGGAACCGGTTAACCCCAACGACGCAACTTGAAGACGTTGGATGTCCACTTTTTGGATCTTTTGTTTAGTTTTTCCATGGACATATTGTAACTTTTGTTAAATTTTCTGGATGATTGTAATAATTAAGTATCTTGAACAAATTCTAAATCATTAATGATGTATTAATTATCATATGTAATTATGAATGTTCGGCTAGAATATGTCCCTTATTTATAATTACGTATGTCCCGACGTACCCGGGAAATGGGGCGTCACAGTTGGTATCAGAGCCTAGATTTAGTGAACTTTCAGGCCTTGGGAAATGGGAGATTGCGAGATCTGTAGCCTAGAAACTCTGTAGAGTGTCTGTACTATTAAGTTATCATGTATAATTTTAACAACTTAAAATCTTTACCTTTGGATTTTCTCTATCTTTCTTTCTTTAGGATGGCGTTTGACGCAGAACCAGCCGGGGAGCCATGGGCAGCATCGGAACCAGAGAACTCAGACGCGGAGGAAGAACCCGCTAAAGAGCAAGACCCAATAGACATGTTTTCGTTAGCATAGATGTTTCTGGACGAGTGGCCAGCACAGGGAGAGGAAGAGGTTGAGGAAGTAGGAGCAAACGAAGAACCCGATGTAGTAGGGGACAAAGAAAACTTCAAAGCAGACGATGAGGAGGAACTTAAGGACGGCAAGTTGAACGAGGAGTGAACCATCGCTTTTTTTTATTATCCACTAGAGGCGCCACCTCCCGAATAAGAGGACAACAAAGAGACAGATACAACAACCTACTAGAGCCGCCAAGATTATTTCAAGGATTACTATATTAGTGACTGGGTTTATGCCCGAGTATTCCCAGAAAGGACAAAGAAGTGGAGGAAGCCAGAATCTTTCTCTCGATTTATAGGTCCGATAAAGGTTCTAGGGAAACACGACGAAACAACATACCGAATGGATGTACCGCCAGGGTTTAAGGAGCAACTCAGAGATTTGGTAAAGACCCGATGGCTGCAGATGACAATACCGAGAGATAAATGAGGGATCGTTGACCCACGCAGCTCAGATATCAACTTCGATGATCCAAAGACTTATAAAGAGGTACCGGTGGCCATTACAGATAGAGCTCTTAGAGGGCCAGGGAACATTTGGTACGTGGACGTCCAGAGGCGTTACTACGGCATTTACGAAGCAACTTAGGAATGCGAGGCAGTTGTCCGTCACTTCTGTCCACATTTGTTTGTTTAGACTTTAGTACGCTAGGCGTTGTACTTTTCTTTTGTTATGTATATGTTATGTGAACTTTTTGAGAACCATGTGCCAGTTAAGTGTTAAATGAAATGCAAGTATTCGTTGTTAAAAACTATCTCAAAATCATAAGCTATCTCATAATCTCAAACTAAAATCTACAATATTCAAAAAAAAAAAAGGTAAATTAAGAAGGAAAACAACCCCCCTAATCTCGACACTCTCTTAGATAGTCAATAGACGATCAAAGCACCGACAAGTCGACTAATCCATAGATGATAAAGCACTCAGAGTATCCTAAGTTTTGTAGAAACTACCATTAAAACCTCACAGCTTCACCCTTATTAATTTATTTTTCCAAACACTTGTATTAATCTTTATACTCGATTAAATTTCCTTTCTTATTCTTCCTTCTAATAACACCGGTTCTCAACAATGCTACCCAGTAACATTCATAGGTAATCCTTCACCACCATTGATTCCTGACTTCAATACTATGTCCGACTAAAGCAATTTTGTGAACTCTTGAAATCCCAACCTGGGGAGTTGACTTGGATACTTGAATTGAAATACGTTAGGCCAACATAAGTTTAGAACAAATATCTATTTTGCCTACTCGTTGCTTAAACATACCTTTTGTTAAAGTCTAATACTACACAAATTGGTCCCGAGAACATTCTCTTTGTAATATTCATTAATTGCTGATTTCTTATCTCTAGTACATCTAACCTTCAGTCGATCTCTCGACTTGAGTCAATGGTATTACTTTAACTGTGAATAAATTCTCTATTCCACTTAGATTTTTAAAATAATTTTGAGGATAATAAAAATCTATTTAATTAAAATAAATTTATTAATTTTGAAAGCCGCACGATCTTAAAGAATCAAATATATTTTGGTGTACACGATTTCAAAGATTCTGATTTATCAAACCATCTTTTTATGTTTAAATGCGTAACAAATAAAATTTAATAAATACACAGTTTTTTCTCTAGCTTTTCAGCAAAGGTAGTGATTAAAGTATTTAGTTATTTTATTTTTTGTTCCATATTTTTTCAAAAATAATAATTTATTTTGATTAAATATTTTCTATTTAATTAATTTAAAATTTAGAATTAATTTTTACGTTTTTCTAATATATCTAATTTAAAAAAAAATCATCTTAAACGTGATATTTTGTAAATTAAACGTGATATTTTGTAAAAAAATAAAATATCTAAACTTTTTTCATTTAATTAAAATTAATTAATTAAAAAAACTCAATTTTATTTTTTATTACAAAATATTTTAATTAAAATTGAATTTTTCAATTAATTAAATTAACAGGATAAATAAAACAGATATGCAATCATTCACGGAATTCATATATATATAAACATGATATACATATATCCCGATTTTATGATCCAAATGAAACACTGAGGTATTTCAATCTCCCTAAGAGAATCAGCTGTTTCAATCCCTGTTCGTCTTTGATTCAGTGTCCCGATTGCATCAGGCTTTCTTGATACTATCTGATATATACTGATATATCATATCAGTCTCGTATATATCAGAAAATCAACACAATGCAACCCTGGGAGAAAGAAACCACCAGACCACCACTAGCCACCGGCGACAAGTTGACGCCGCCTTCAGGCTCCGTTTTCGACGAGCTTTATATCGTTGAAAAGCTCTCAAAATATCAAATTATTTTATCAAAAAATCTACTGGAAAACTACTCGAAAAATTTCCCAAAAAATGGCCCGAACCTCAAAAAACGCTGTTGCCCGACACAGCACTGCGCAGCCAACTTTTTGGAAATTTTTTAACCTCTTTCCGAACTCGGTTTACGACGTACTTTATATCAAATGAAAGACCTCAAAAATTACTTTTTTAATAAAAAAACCTGCACAAAAATAGCCCAAAAATCTATTAGAAATAGTACCCAAAGCTACTGTCGCCGAACCAAGCGCCGCCGCCTTTAACTGCTAAATTTCCGAGGCTGTTTTGACCTCATCCGAATTCCGTTTTCGACATAATTTATATCGTTGGAAAGCTCTTGAAAAGTAGAATCTTTCTGTCAAAACATCTGCTTGAAAATAGCCCAAAAAACTGTTAAACAATTGTCTGAAAGCTGCTGCTGTAACGCCATCATCGCCAGAAATAACCGCTACTATTTTTTCTTTGTTAATGCACTGTTTGGCCCAATTATTTTTTGGTTTTTGACAGTATTTTGAGGTATATTTTACTACTATTTTATGTTTAAAAAACTTCTCAAAAAAATAGACCCAAAAATGGCCTAAAAAATTATAAAAATAGCCACCGAATCACCGCCGGCAAAGCCGCCGGAACCGGGCTGTTTTGGTGATTTTTTCTTGCTATTTTTGACTTATTTTTTATGGTATTTTTTATTCATAAATACTGTAGAAAAACTCACTAGAAAAAACCGTTTAAAATCATTTAAACCTTACCACGATATGTGGCCCATTAAAACCCGAATCATTGTCGGTGCCGTCTCCGTTCTTCGTATTCTTGGACATGTTCAACCTGTTCGTATTTTTCTTTCTAATAAACTAGAAAAAAAATTAAAGAATAAAAAAATTTTACATCGAAATCTATGTTCTGTAGGCTCACATTCGATCTAAAAAAAATTTAATCTATCACGGTCAATTGCTGTGAAAAAAAAAATCATCATTCACACCATTCAATCAAATATGAAAAAATAAATAACGATCATAAAATCGGGAATAAATCGTCTACAAAATAAAATTAGCAACAGTTCTAAAACAATCTGACCTCGATAACCGAAAACAAAAAACAAAACGACTATGATACCAATTGTTGGCGGCAAGACTGTCAAGATATTTATTTTTGCAAATGATTAACGAAAAAAGTTAACTGGACGGGCAATCGCCAAAACGGGCTCAAGATAAAACTTTTGATGACGAATGATCAAAATAAAATTCGTGCATTCGAAGTTAATTTAGAAGAATTCTTTTTTACCGGTCGAATCTTCAACTACGATTTGAATCCGAGTTGAAACTCCTGTCAGATCTTCAACTGTATTTTTTTATGCGATTTTCGAATATAGTGTGGGTTATAATCCTCCGAGAACTCGTACTAGCAGAACCAAGACAGCTATAGTCTTAGAGGATAAGTGATAAAACTCGTTCAGCCTACTCGCATATATATATGGCTACAACATGAATATGGGGGGTAATTATGAGTAAGACTTCTAGTCGAATACAGACACATATTAGTGGTTTCTGCAATTAAGCAAACCTCATAGCGGTATCTGTAATTATACAAAACTTGCAGCGATTTCTGCAATTTTCATAAAATACTAAAATCACAATTCACACCACTAAAGAACTATAATTGCACTCTAACCCATAATCTCGAGACCATATAGCATTGAGCTCCTATTATTAAATGCTTACCATTTCTCCCCACGTTAAGATTCCCGAAACCCACCAATTAAATTTAATTACTGACAATTTAATTTGATTGGCAATTTGATATTTCTTAAACCCTTGCGCTTAACTTATTTGACCCCTAGATAATCAAATCCATCTACAGGTTTTGGTCCGGTCAAAACTTACATGCTTCCTTAAGGGGGTATCGTCAATCCCGAACTTTTGGGACGTGAATTCCGTCAATAATTAATATTTGTCACATAATTAATACAGCTATCCAACTCACCAAAAATATAGACCCATATAAGATCGCACCCTCTATTGAATCAAAATAAAGAATATTAAATATACGCAAATTAATAATTATTTTAAGATTCAAAGGATAAACACTATTCATAATAGCATTGGTGTGCCAATTAATTTATATAGTCAGTATAAAATTAATTATCTCAAATGTTCCGTTCAATACACACAAAGTGTACTGGCACTGAGAGTCAGAACAATAGACGACGCTATTATCTGTTCTCCGTAACCAAGATAGACCTACTAAAACTCTGTGCCACTGTCGTACTGATGATATACCTATTTTCATCTAAACTGTTAACATAAAACTTATTTTTTGCAAGAATATAAAATCTGATCTTCTGGGTGTAAGTCGTACTCTACACACCAGATTAAATACTATACAAAATATTGGACATCCATATATAACAAAGAAATAATATGCATATATTACTCATAAAGATTCACATAAAATAAAAAATTAATTTTATTAAAATAAAATTAAATATTAAAAATATAGTTTTCAGTATATCAACCCTAACACACTGCCCACGCAACTCACATAGAAAGTGCATGACACCATACAAAAGAAATCCAATCCTAAGACCCTTCACCCAGAGTTATTAATAACTCCCTTAACCATGTAGACACATCTCGCACTTCCACTCTCAAGGCACACATCAATCACATGCATCGTAACTCACGATTTTTCACCTATCATCCTAGGCTATCTAGACAACACGGTACATTGCTGAACCTTATTACTTCACACTTCGTTCCCATAGGTAAACAACAGACCCATTTCTGAACCTAAGGTGGAACACAAACAACCTCCAGACATATCACACCCAGGGTACACTATCTCAGCACTAACCAACCACACTCTCAAACCTGTCTACGATCCCTTCGAACCTCATTCACCCAGCACAGTTCCCAAACACAATCTCCTGATCATGAAGATAATGGCCAAACCATGAACCTACATTCCCGTATGAATCCCACAAAACTGATACTCATCGGATGTTAGAATCGTAACCTGAACCCTTACACATTTCCATCACAACTGTGACCCATGCTCATTCCAGCATAATTGCAACTCATACTCGTCCCCATATCCTCGAGCTTACTCACTCATAACTCAGGTCTCAAACCTCAAGGAGGTATACAACATCCAAGGTCATCAGCACTACTTTGACTCCCAACAACGTCCGCCGATGCTATTTTAACTACCGTCAACATCCTGCTGACCACCATCAACATCCTAACTACTAGGGAATATCTCTTGAACCACTCAGGTTCTGCTATATCTACATATACCCAAGCAAAGATTACTAAGCCCCCATCCATTATGTTCCCGTCTATACCCTATTCTGAGTACACGGCTCATGACATAGCATGGCTCAAGACGTATCTAATCCATCACACGGGAAAGACCACATACTCCAAATCTTAACCGAAATGGATTATCACTATCCACAAATCCAGTCATAACAACTGATTTCCAGGGTCTCTAACACTCCATCGTCACTACTCACAAGGCTATCCATAACACACCTACAACTTCCAATAGCATACTCCTAAGAGGAGCCATCAACCAAAGTTAAAGCTATCAACCATGCTTTGACTACACCCAAACAAAACTCTGCTCATATGATCACTCGACAGTTATCATCCACGGCCAACCTCACACGGCTGAACTCAACTCACTGACAAGTTCCACAACATACCAAGCGATCGACTCTCAACCCATAACCTTACCTCTGCAACTAATAGCAATCGAGTTGCATGTCCAAGACCCAAACCACGGTCTCATCATCTCGAAGGGTGTGTAGTTCATATATAAAAGCGACATAGAACACAATAACCTATCATGTTATTTCTAACACGTCTCACATAATCATGCTAGCACATAACTAAAATGATCATGCAGACACATCACACATACCGAGGAGAACCGACAAGAATGACACATCACTTTGGATAACCCACTTAGATTCTTTACTAGAAATCACGTCTGCAAAATGTGTTTCTAACTTGACTCCCAAGTTCGTTAATCCAAACGCCCAAAGATAAGACTAATCAATCCTAAGGTCCAACCTTCATACTCACATATTTACAACAAGCTATCATACTTATGTTCCAAACATAAGCAACCAAGCACACACACATCTTTCCTCACAAGATACCGTACCCTCTTCCCACGGCTCATAAGTATTCGAACTCAGAGCTCTGAAACCAAATTGTCACGCTCCAAACTCTGAGTCACGTGAAAGCCCACAAATAACCACCAAAACCACCCGAACAAAAAAGGAATGAAAACCATAAAGCCCAAACGATGCTAAAACCTTTATAAAAACATACTACCGAGTGTTTATTTGATTTAAAAGAGTAGCCCAAGAGACTACAGTTTCGGCCCCACAAGCCAAGCCTTTAAAAACAAAATACAAGTTTTGGATAAGAAAATCTTTTCATTTTAAAAGAAGCTTAGGCCATTCTAAAATCTCACTCGAAGGACAAGAGTTTGAATAAAACATAAACCATTTGAAAACTCCTTTTTGTAAGCCGTTGAACCAAGCAACGAAAAACGTAGTAAGAAACTACGAAAAATAACAACCAACCCATGGTTCTCTCGAAAGCAATATATCGTGCATACATTCATAAGAATTACATATGCTTTCCAACTTGTTACATCTAAATATGAAACATATACAAAAAGGTATAAATTACCTATCAAGACAAAACAAAAGTCTTGTCATCAGCCACCTCCGGGCACCTCAAGGTCAACCTACAAGACCACGTTCACGTGAAAATGGTTTTACAACAAAATCTTTTAACGTGAGCCGAAGCCCAATAGAAACAGACTATAAAGTCATAAAGCAGAATATGCAATCACATAGCATAAAGATGTTGGAGGCAATACTGCCAAGATCATTATTTTTGTAAAACATTTTTCGGTAAAAAATTAACTGGGCGGGCAAATGCCGAAACGGGCTCCAGATAAAAATTTTAAAGTCAAATAATCAAAAATAAACCGGTGCAACCAAAGTTAATTTAGATGAATACCTCTTTTCGATCTAATCTTCAACTACGACTTGATTCTGAGTTGAAACTCTAGTTAGATCTTCTACTGTATTCCCTTACGCGATCCTTGAACGTAGTGTGGGCTACGATCCTTCGAGAACTTGTACCAGTAGAACCCCGATATATTTAAGTCTTTGAAAGATAAAAAATAATATCTCAATGATAATGATATATGAACTATCAATCTGAAACTGGTTCAGCCAACCCGTGTATATATAGGGCTACAGTAGAGACCTGGAGAGTAATTATGAGTTAGATTTCAAGTGGAACACAAACACCTATCAGCGGTTTTTACAATAAAAGAAAGACGCATAGTGGTACCTGCAATTATGAAAAACCAGCAGCGGTTTCTACAATTTTTATAAAATACTGAATTACATTTCACACCACTAAAGAACTATAACTACACTCTGACCTATAATCTTAAGACCTTCTTGCATTGAGCTTCTTTTATTAAATGCTTACCATTTCTCCCTACGTTAAGATTTCTCGATACCCACCAATTAAATTTAATTACTGACAATTTAATTTAATCGGCATCTTGATATTCCTTAAACTCTTCCGCTTAATTTATTTGACAGCCGGATAATTAAATCCACCTGTAGGGTTTGGCCCGGTCAAAATTTATAAGTATCTTTAAGTGGGTTTCGTCAATCTCGATATTTTGGGACGTGAAATCTGTCAATAATTAATATTTACTATATAAATAATATCGCTATCCAACTCACTAAGAATGTAGACCATATAAGATCGCATCCTCTAATGAATCAAAACAACGGATATTAAATATATGCAAATTAATAATTATTTCAAGATTAAGAGGATAAGCAGTATTTATAATAATCTTAGGGTGTGAATTAATTTATATAGTCAGTAGTCAGTACTAAATTAATTACCCCAAATATCCCATTCAATAACACAAAGTGTACTGACACAGAGAGTCGAACTAATAGATGACGCTATTATCTGTTCCCCTTAACCAAGACAGGCCTAGTAAAACTCTATGCCACAGTCGTACTGATGGTATGTCTATTTCCATCTAAACTGTGAACATAAAATTCATATTCTGTAAGAACCTAAAATCTGATCTTCTATGTGTAAGTCGTACTCTACACACCAGATTAAATACTATACAGAATATTGGGCATCCATGCATATCAAATAAAAGATACACATACATTGCTCATAAAAATTCTCATAAAATGAAAAAAATAATTTTATTAAAATTAAATTAAATACTAAAAACATGATTTTTAGTATACCAACCCTAACAATCTCTCACTTATACTCAAAATCATACTGTCATACATCTGACTCCCATGTCCTCTACATGACTATCAAAAGTCTTAACCGGTAAGCTATTTGTAAAATGATCTGCAAGGTTGTCTTCTGATGCAATCTTGGTCACAGCAACATCACCTCTCTGTACAATTTCTCATATCAGGTGATACTTACGCTCAATGTGCTTGGCTTTCTTATGGACCCTAGGCTCCTTCGAGTTTGCAACTGCTCCGCTATTGCCACAGTAAAGTGTAACAGCCGACTGAACAGAAGGTACCACCTATAAATCCATTAGGAAGTTTCTGAGCCAAACGGCCTCCTTAGCTGCTTCAGAAGCTGCCACGTACTCGGCCTCCATGGTAGAATCAACATTGCAGGACTGTTTGATACTCCTCAACCTTATAGCTCTACCTCAAAAGGTAAACACATATCCTGAGGTAGACTTACGGGAATCCCTGTCAAACTAAAAATCTGAGTCTGTGTATCCTAAAGGTATTAGACTGTCTGCCTGGTAAACCAACATATAATCCTTAGTCTTTTTTAGGTACTTGATTATATTCTTTACCGCAATCCAATACTCCTGCCCTGCGTTAGACTGATATCTACTAACCATGCCAATGACAAAGAAGATGTCGGGTCTTGTGCACAGCATAGCATACATGAGGCTTCCTACTGCCGAAGCATAAGGAACCGCCTTCATCTTCTCTATCTCATCAGGTGTCTTAGGACACTGATCCTTAGATAGAGTGATTCCATGCCTCAAAGGAAGAAACCCTTTCTTGGAATCCTGCATGATAAAACGAGCAAGGATATCATCGATATACTTTACTTGTGATAAGCCCATCATCCTTTGTTTTCGATCTCGCACAAGCTTGATCCCAAGGATGTGACTAGCTTTTCCCAAGTCTTTCATATCGAACTGCCCAGATAACTATACTTTAACCATAGATAATGCCCCCACATCATTTTCAGTTAGCAAGATATCGTTTACATAAAGTACTAGGAAGATCACCACGCTTCCATTACACTTCTTGTACACACAGGACTCATTCAGACTTTGATCAAAACTATAAAACTTTATAGCTTGATCAAACTGAATATTCCAAGACCTCGATGCCTGCTTAAGTCCATAAATGGATCTCTTAAGCTTACACAATATGTGTTCCTGGCTCTTTGCAATGAATTTGTCTAGCTGTATTATGTAGATACACTCGTCAAGACTTCCATTAAGAAGAGCTGTCTTGATGTCCATTTGCCAGATTTCGTAATCGAAATGAGCGGTAATAGATAAGAGAATCCAGATAGACTTAAGCATGACTACCGGCGAAAAGATTTTCTTATAATCGATTCATTCTTTTTGAGTGAACCCTTTAGAAACAAGCCTAACTTTGAAGGTTTCAACCTTTCCGTGTACTCCCCTCTTTCCCTTGTAGATTCACTTGCTTCCAATGAGTTTTATCCCTTCGGGTGGTTCTACAAGTTCCCAGACCTGATTGGGATCTTGTAGAACAATGACGTTCCGATCCTTAGTATTATAAAATAGACCACCTTTTAATTCTCTAGGATACCCCACAAAGAAATAGACTTCTGTCCTCGGTACCAACTTACCCGCATTTTCTTTTAGCACATGTGCTGGACACTCCCAAATTCGAATGTGTTTCAAATTAGGCTTACGCCTGGTCCACAATTCTGTGGGAGTAGAAGGTACTGACTTAGAAGTTACCAAGTTCAGAGTATAAGCCGCTGTCTCTAAAGCACGTTCCCAAAACGAATTTGGTAAATCTGAATAACTCATCATTGACCTTACCATTTCCATAAGAGTCATATTCCTTCTTTCTGCTACACTATTCTGCTGAGGAGTGCCACGTGCAGTCAACTGGAATGTAATCCCCTCAGATAATAGGTAGTCTTTAAACTCTCCAAAGAGGTATTCCCCACCACGGTCGGATCGTAGTGATTTGATACTTTTACCCAGACGCTTCTCTACCTCCGCCTTGAATTCTTTAAATTTCTCAAAACATTCAGAGGATAGCATGCCACGATGGATGCACGTCTACTATTCTTCATCAGATCAGACAGACCAATTTTCTTTTAATTTTACTATCTAGGCAACTGATCATGCCAAGTAAAATTAAATAGCTGACATAGTTTCGGTCCAATATATAATAGCAGTGACTCAGATAGAGATGATACTGTTATATATAGCTAAGTGTTAACCATCTTCTAATCCTAAATTAATCGCTTCGCAATGAACCCTTCAGATGAAAAAATGATCCATACTAACAATTATCCAGAATTATCACTAAAGGTATTTGTACTGGCGATTCCACAATTAATCTGTCTGATAGAGAGGAAGGCCTTACTGCCAACACTCAGGGTTTAATTACATCGTCTACAAACTGGTGATGAAGACCGCGAGATTTATCTGTGAATAAATTCTCTCTCCCACTTAGATTTTTAAAATATTTTTTAGGGTTATAAAAATTCATTTAATTAAAATAAATTTATTAATTTCGAAAGTCACACGATCTGAAAGAATCAAATATCTTTTCGTGTATACGTTTCTAAAGATTCTGATTTATCAAACCATTTTTTCGTGTTTAAATACGTAACAAATAAAATTTAATAAATGCACAGTTTTTTTCCAGCTTTTCAGCTAAGATAGTGATTAAAGGTATTTATTTATTTTATTTTTTTTCACATTTTTTGAAAAATAATAATTTCTTTCGATTAAACATTTTTTTATTTAATTAATTCAAAATTTGAAATTAATTCCTATATTTTTTCAAGATATCTGATTTTAAAAAATATATCTTTAAACATGATATTTTGTAAAAAAATAAAATATCTAAAATTTTTCTATTTAATTAATAAATTAATTAAAAAAACTTAATTTTATTTTTCATTACAAAATTTTTTAATTAAAGCCGAATATTCAAATTAATTAAATTAGCAGGATAAATAAAATCAATAATTATCATCCACACAATTAAAATATAAAATAAATTAAGTGCAAGATAAATAAAATTTATCCCGATTTTATGATCCATCTGAAACTCTAAAGAGTTTTAATCTCTTATTAAGTTTATTGTATTTCAGTTGCTGCATAATTCCAGCTTCCTCAAACACTACCGTTGAAAATTGCTTGGGACTCTACTAATTGGGACCTGGAATCTAGCTGTTTTGTTGGAAACCAGAGCCTGTTTTGATATAATAAAAGTCGCCTATTGCCGTTCTGAAAACAACAGCCAATCAAACACCCTGGATTGCCGCGGCTTGCTATTGGGAATTGCGCTTCAACAGTGCTCCTTTTGGATTGCACTGGTTTGAAAGGAAACTGCTGTAGCTACTGTTTGTAAAGCATCATCTTTTGGAAACCTTTTGGAAGAAACCGCTGGTTTGGGAATTCGCCTGGAATATTGCCGTTTGGACTGCTGCGATTTGCTTTTAATGGAAAATCACTGATTGCTTGCCTTATTGCCTTGGAGGGTGCTGCGGTTAGGAGGCTTCTGGTTTTTGAGTTTGTGATTCCCAAGGCCATGATGCAAAAACGTGATTAAAAAAAAACTCGCGCCAGTGTTCTCGATTGCTCCGTTTGGCAAAAAGTTGCTGCCGAAATTGGAATCCAGCGGCCACCCCCTTTTTATTTATCCAGAAAAAAAACTGGAAAAAAAAATAAAAATTTGCAAAGAAAAAAAAACTGTTGCTGCCGTCTACCACAGCCGATTACCGCTGCCTTTGTTCTTCTAAACTTGTTCTTATTTAATTTTTTTTCTAATAAACTAAAAAAAACTTAAAGAACATGAAAAAAATTTATTTCGAAACCTATGTTCCGTAAGCTCACAGTCGATTTAAAATAATTAATCTATCACGGTCAACCCTCGTGATTAAAAAATAATTAAATCATCATTCACTCATTCAATCAAATATGAAAATAAAATGATGATTATAAAATCGGAATTTAGAACGCCTGCAAAACAATGCTAGTACAGTTCTAAATCTACCCGGCCTAGATAAATCGTAAACAAAAAACAAAACGGCTCTAATACCAATTTGTTGGAGGCAATACTGCCAAGATCATTATTTTTGTAAAACGATTTTCGATAAAAAATTAACTGGACGGGCAAATGCTGAAACAGGCTCTAGATAAAAATTTTGACGTCGAACGATAAAAAATAAATCTGTGCAACTAAAGTTAATTTAGATGAATACCTCTTGTCGATCTAATATTCAACAATGACTTGATTCTAAGTTGAAACTCTGGTTAGATCTTCTACTGTACCCTTACGCGATCCTCGAACGTAGTGTGGGTTACGATCCTCTGAGAACTTGTACCAGCAGAACCCCAATATATTTAAGTCTTTGAAAGACAAAAATAATATCTCAATAATAATGATATATGAACTATAAAACTCAAACTGGTTCAGTCTACCTGCATATATATAGGGTTACAGCAGATACCTAGAGAGTAATTATGAGTTATACTTCTAGTGGAACACAAATACTTACCAGCGGTTTCTGTAATAAAAGATAGACGCATAGCGGTATCTGCAATTATGAAAAATCAGCAGTGATTTCTACAATTTTCATAAAACACTGAATTCCAGTTTACACCACTAAAGAACTATAATTGCACTCTGACCCATAATCTCAAGACTTTCTTGCATTGAGCTCCTGTTAT
>JAULJZ010207361.1:0-18989 GCA_032270985.1 Heliamphora pulchella
TATGTCCATTTCCATCTAAACTGTGAACATAAAACTTATATTCTGCAAGAACCTAAAATTTGATCTTCTGTGTGTAACCGTGCTCTACACACCAGGTTAAATACTATACAGAATATCGGACATTCATACATAACAAATCAATGATATACATATATTACTCATAAAGATTCTCATAAAATGAAAAACTAATTTTATTAAAAATAAAATAAAATACTAAAAATATGTTTTTCAGTATACTAACCCTAACATTCTATGTACGAGAAGTTGAAGGGTGATATAATTCTATTGTTTATGGTAGAGTTGCGTAGCAACTTAATGTGAATACATATGTGGAATAAGTGTTTGGATGAGAAGAGTGGAAGCGTTAGTAAGATTATATGAATTCATAGGTGTGATTTTTATAAACGACCTTGAGAGTATTGAGTGTCTTAGTAGAATATGGGTAAGATAAAGTAATTAAAGAGCAAAAGTGATTCTTGGTTCGATTGTGTGGTAGAGAATGTGTGAAGGGACTGAGTGATGATGATAAGAGATTTTAGAATCAGGAGTTAATACTGTTCAGTTAGAGGATTATAGGGTGGATGGTATGTATGTGAAGGAAATATGTGACGAGTTTGTGACTGGATTCATATGGGAAAGCATATACCTGGGGAGCGTTTAGTCTATGTAGTATGTTTAGCCCTAAGTGACTCATTAGGTTCAAGTGACGGTATTAATCTTGATGGTCGTAAGGCTAGAGCAGTCCAACACAAAGTGGTGATGTGGTTTCGAGTTAATAGTTGTTAGTCGATTGGGAAGTAGTCTTCAATGTACGTTTGAATATGGCAATGAGCTGGTTTTCGGTAGAGTGACAGTATTTCCAGATAGAAGTGGAAAATATTTGAAATCAATTTTGATGGTGGGCTAGTTTAGAGACATATGATCGCTTATGGGAGTCGTACTCGATGTAAGTTGTGTTTTGGAGCCAACGTGTTCTCAAAGATAGACTGGGGTCATGATACCATAAATTGAAAGTACGGGAGTCAGATATACCAAAGATTGCCTTTAGGACTCGTTACGAGTATTAAGAAATTGTGGTGATGCCTTTTAGGTTAATAAATGTACCTGTTGTATTTATGGACTTGATGGATCGAGTGTTCAGAAACTTTCTTGACCAATTCGTAATTGTGTTGATAAACGATGTTCGGTTATATTCTCGGAGTGAAGAGGAACACATAAAATATTTGAAAATTCTTTGTAGATCCTAAGAAAGCATAAGTTATAGGTAAAACTTGGTAAGTGTGAGTTTTAGTTGGACCAAATGATATTTTTAGGTCATGTTATATCTGGAGAAGAAATTCAAGTGGACCCAATAGAAGTAGAAGCAGTAGTTAATGGGAAGAGATCAACTAATGTGACAGAGATACGAACTTTTTGGGGCTAGTTGATTACGTGACGTGATCCTTAAAGATTAGGTAGTAATCAGTTTAAGATGTTAGTAGGACAAAACAACCATTACTCTAAGTGCTGAATATATGGGCCCGGCCATATCCACACCCTCAATAGAGAACGACTCAAGTAAATAAGGACACAATTTTGGAGAACGAGAAGGCACAATGTTAGTAAATCATCCTTAATCTTCCATACGATGAAGTACGGGGCGAAATTTTGGGAACAAAATTTGTTTAAGGGGTGTAGTTTGTAACGACCCGGTACAGGCCATAGTTGTAACAACCTAGTTAATAACGACCTGTGTAAAGACCCTACTCGGACCCTAGTATTACTGACAGATAGTCCACGAGACCATAGAACACAGAAGAAGTTCAGAACCCTAACTCGAATCGAAAATCCTAAGTTCGGTCCGAAAACCCCAAAAAGGTCCAAAACTCTGGCAACAAAACCATAACACCCAGAGATTCTCCTAACATTATAAATGAAGTAAATATCATAAAATAATGAATTAAAAATAAAAAATCCTCATAAATAGAGTAAAATGGCCGTTTTGCCCCTAGTGCAGCAAAAAGTCTTAAAAATTTAAATTTTGACATATGGATATCTTAAATCAAGGATTTAAGTATAATTAATTAGAAAAAGACAAAATAACATCAAAAATTCCAAGAATACCCCTTAGTGGCCGACCACCTTGGGAAGAGTGCCAAAAAGTGACTTTTTGCTTTCTTTTTAATTTAAAATGATGAGTAATGTATTAAATTAAGCATTATGATGATTCAATACTTGTTGAACAAGTAATATACATAATAATATAGTGTTATAGGTCAACAAAAGAAAACAAATTATTATTGAAGTTCATACATAACAAAATAAGTCAAAAAGTCATATATTGCCAAAATAACTTAATTTGACTCAAAAGACTACATCTATTTAATCAATTTCTATGGGAACTATGGTAATACATGAAATTACTATATTTATCATAAACATACTAAAATAATATGTCTCGGTAGGAAAAGACACCAAAAAGATACATCAAATTAACTTTTAATGCATTTTCTTGCACAAAGGGGCACAAAAACCAAGAAAAATCCCTTGATTGATGGGGGATCAGATTTTTGTCCCCCCAAACTGACCCTAGCTGTATTTTAGCTTCCCCAAATCTGCTTTTGTCCCCTCAAAGCTTGAACTAATTAAATGAGCCATGCGAAGAAAGAAGAAAAAGTCTTTTATTGGTACCTTTTTGTCCCCTCCTTGTTCCCTAGCCCTTCCCTATATAAACTAAGCCAAACACCCTCCCCCTCCCCTTCATATTTCGTGCATATAGAGGGAGGAAACTAGATTTGAGTATTCTTGAAGTATTATACGAGTTTGAGGGAGAAAAAGAAGGAGAAGAACAATAAGGAGCCAACGAGAAGCAAGAGATGTTTTGCTAAAGCTAAGTCCTTCCATGCCACCATCATTTGAGCTCACAAACATGTAATTAAAACCTCTAAAATTTATGTCTAAGATCACTCAAAATATCCCCCAACACATCCCTTAAAACACTCTAAGAATCGAGAACCAAAATCAAACCGAAAAGGCGTCGTAGTAACAAATTAGGGGCTGTTGAGTTTTTGGATGATATGAGATGTTGTTGTGTGCTGTTATCTTTGAGTTTGATGACCTCTAAGTGTGCTAGAGACTTGATATTAAAGTCTAAAACACAAGCATGCAAAGCAATGGAATAAGAACTTGACATGACATATGTAGAGGACTTGAATCCTAAGGGGCATAATTTTTGGGAACTTTGATGTTTCTTTCCTGAGATTTGAAATGCCATAACTCAATGTACAAAAGTGATCTAAGCATGTTATTTACGTCCAGATTTAGATTTTTGTGTTATCTTTCATCCAAAGTTGGTTCCAACTCATTTTCATAACTAGAACTCAAGATATTCCCATTTTACCTAAGTGTGTCGTTTTCCAACCAGTCAACACTACCGACTTGGAAACCCTATGTTAAAATGATGTCCGAACATTGGTCAAAGCATGAAAGTTTTATATTACATGTATATCTATCTACCCACCAAAAATAAGAACAAAATATTGAGTTGTGATAGGTCAAAACGCTATTGAAAATCTCTATTGAGTTTCAGCTCCCAAGGAACATTCTGTTACATATTGTTATATAGCTCAAAACCCCTGACCAAGGACACACTAAAACCAAGTCCTCTAGCCATTCTCTACTCTTAGATCTTCAAAACAAGTAAGTAAATTCCTTAAACCCTCTGCCATTCTCTTATAAAATACCCCTCAATCCATCTCTATAAACATCCCTAAGAATAAAAACCAAGATCTCAACCAAAAAGACGACGTGTGAATAGATTAGGAGCTGTTCATTTGAGATCTAGTTTTATATGTGTTTGCATGTAATTGTGTTTGAGTTTAATGGCTTGTATAGGTTCTGAAACTTTGGTATGTATGAATACATTACATGCATGCAAAGAAAATACATTAAATTTAGACATATCATGAGCTAAGTTACCAAAACCCTAAATGGCCTTATTTTCTGGGCATATTAACTTTCTACCACAAACTTTAAACTACCACAACTGATTGTAGAAAAATGATCTAAGTGTGATTTTTATGTCTAGACCTAGATTTTTAAGTTCTCTTTCATACCAAATTGGTTTGAAGTGATTTTGTTGGGTAGAACTCTGGATACACCATGTTTACTAAAGAGTGTCAGATTCTGACAACTCTGTATTGTAGACAAAAAAACCCTAGGTTAGAGTGAGAACAATGCATAGGTCAAAACCTAAAACTTGTAGATAACATGTTTATCGTACTGTCCACAAAAAATGAGCCAAAAATATAAAGTCTTGATAGGTCAAAATCCTCCCCAAAGTCACTATTGTGGATCAGTGACTAACAGAGCTCTCTGTCACATATTTTTGTGGGACCAAACTCCTATGTTTTTAATGGCCAACTCCAGCAATGGTTTTCATAAAAAAATGTAGCTAACATATTAAACTAATTACTGACGAAAAATCAGTCCAAAATACCCTTGGATGGTCCCGCAAAGGTCTTGAGCATTTTCTGTTGAAAATTGGTTCTGCTGAACTTTTTTATGCTGACTAAACCCATTTTATAAAATTGTTAAAATCATCAACTTGTTTCAAACAAATAGCCTTAAAACAAGACATGAAACTTGTAGGGGACACCTTAAAATACAGCCTCCCCAAGAATCAGACCTATAGTCCTTGATTTGATGCCCCAAAATCGAGGCCAACAGAGGCTTAAATTCTACACTTTTTTCTGTAAAGTGCTGAATGGTTTTCTCTGAATTAAAATAAATGACCTTTTTTGCCATAGGATTTGACCTTAGTGTTAAACATGAAAGTTGTAGAAAATAATTTTATCTAATTAGTGTTCAAAAATCAAAAATTAACTCCATGTCTTGGTGCCCCAAAACACTGTTGTAATTTTAAATTTGACGCTTGAACATTTACCTAAATTTGCTAAGTGTATGAGTGGTATGTCACATTGTGGGACTTGAAAATATGGACTTTAAATGAATTATGTTAGTGATTGGTGTATGAAAATGATAATTTGAAGAATAAAAACCATGTTGATAAGTTGAAGTCATGTCACATAAATTATAGCTTGTACTTCATATTCTTGTGCTCTATGCTTTATTGAGTTGTACCTTGTGCTATACCATGTTTAGATGCTATGCTATAATTAGTTGTACATGAGAAGCATGTTGCACATCATGGGCATTACTACACTTGCATCTTGGCTTATCGGAGTCCCTTTTGTATCTATCATTGTGGGTTGGGTTATGTGAAAATCAATCTTTCTGTGGTTTGAACCTAGGGTGTCCCTGGCTGCCAATTTTAAAAATGAATTTGGAGATTTCTTAAGGGGTTAGGCACCATGGGTTTGTCACTAGCCTTTTTATTTAGATTTTGAGTTGACGCCAAAAGAGCATCCTGGTCCTTATTGTGGGACAGTTGACCCGGATAAGGATGGATGAAAAATTTTGGTTGGCCCACCCCCACGCCATTGCCATTGAGTAAAACGGTTGATGCATGAAACCAAGGCGAGCGTTTACCTTTCGGAACGAGCCGAGGATAGGTTTGGTGATCAAATTCTCATAAAATCTACTCTTTAATTCCCGGCGTGGAATTCATGTTATGGTTCTAGATGTATGTCGGGTTGTGCATCTGCATCGCATTCACTTATATCACGCACTTGCACAATTGGTTTTACATATGCTCACCCTGTCGTAAATGTAAAATTTGTCCGTCTCCTTAGCCTTAAATTGTATTGGGTGTTATGCGATATGCATTGTAAAATATTTTATTGTGAGTTTGTTAGGAGGTTTAGGGAATTTGCTTATGGGCTTTGGCTCATGGAATTCGTGCCACAAGTGAAGAAGAAGAACTTTTTGAGGAGGGTGTGCTCATAAGGGAAGAAGATTTCGAAGAACAGGGTAAGTGGGAGGAGCCAGCTGATCCCAACAACGCCGTTTGGAGAAGTTGAATTTTCTTCCTTTTTGTTCTTTTATTTAGTTTTCCACGGGCATATTGTAAATTTTTGTTAAACTCTTTGGATAACTATAATCATTATGAATTTTAAACAAGTTCTGAACCTTTAATGATGTAGTACCTACCATATATAACTATGAATGGATAGTTAGAATATCTCCCTTAATTATAGTTATGTATGTCCCGACGTACCCAAAGATGGCGTGTCACACTCAGAGAAAACTCCCAACATCCTAAATTAAGTAAATAACGTGAAATATTAGATTAAAAATCAAAATTTCTCATAATTAGGGTAAAATGACCATTTTGCCCATAGTATAGTAAAAAGTCTTAAAAATCTAAAATTTAACACATGAACACCCTAAATTAGATATTTAAATACAATTAAGTAACAAAAGACAAAATAACATTAAAAAATGACAAAATTTCCCCTAGTGGCCGTCCACAATCGAGTTTGGGCCCAAAAAGTGACTTTTTGTAATTTTTAAGCTCAAAAATAAGAAAAAGTTATACCAATTACGCATTATTATGACCCGAGACTTTTTAAACAAGTAATATATATAATAATATAATATTATAGACCAACAAAAGTAAACAAATCATTATTATAGTTCTTACACACTAAAATAAGTTAAAAAGCCAATTCTTGTCAAACTTGCTTAATTTAACTTAAAAACTTACACCTATTTATTCAATTCTTAAAAAAATTATGATAATTCATGGGAATACCAAATTAATCATAAACATACTAAAATAATAGGTTTTAGTAGGTTAAGGCACCAAAAAGATACACAAAATTAATATTTTAGGCGTTTTCTCACGCAAAATGGTACCAAAACACAATTTAAACCCCAAATTAATACAAAATTAGTTTTGCACTATCCCAAACAGCCCCTAAACAAAATCCTTTGCTATCATATCTGATTTGTGTAAGTCTCAAAAGTCTCCCACCTTACATGCAACCAATGACAATGGAAAAAGGTAAAAAAAAAAAAGGCTTACACCCCATAATTACTCCCACTACCCTAGTTTTCTATATAAGCAAGCCAAACACTACCCTTTCTCCTCCTAATTTTCGTTGATATAGAGAGAGAAGGATTAGATTTATGTTCCCTTAAGTATTCTTCATGTCTTAGAGAGAAAAAGAAGAAAAAGAAAGGAAGGTTCAAGAAGGAAGGTCTTTGGAGACCAAACTTACATAAAGCCAAGTCTTATAGTCGTCCACCATTCTTCAGGCCCTCAAACAAGTAAGTAAACTTTTATAAACCCTCTATCATTCTCATACAAAATATCCCTCAACCCATCTCTATAAACACATCTAAGAATAAGAAACAAAATCTCACACAAAAAAGCGCTGTGATGGTAGAATAGGGGATGTTCATGCTTGATCTATTGTTGGATATGTTTGCATGTGATTATTTTTTAGTTTAATAGCTTATATAGGTTCTGGAACTTGGATATATATGTATAGATTACATGCATGCAAAGAAAATAAACTAAATCTGAACAAATCATGAGCTAGGACATTAAAACCCCAAAGGGCCTGCTTTTCTGGGTGTTTCAACTTTCTGCCACGAACTTTGAACTATTATAACTAATTGTAGAAAAATGATCTAATTGTTATTTTTATGTCCAGATCTAGCTTTTTAAGTTATATTGCATGCAAAAATGGTTTGAAGTGACTTCATTGGGTAGAACTTGAGATACACCATTTTTACTATAGAGTGTCAGATTCTGACCACTCTGTATTGTAGACACAAAAATCCTAAGATAGATTGAGAACTAAGCTTAGGTTGAAACACAAAACCTGTAGAGAACATGTTTATCTTACAGTACACCAAAAATGAGCCTAAGATATGAAGATATGAGAGGTAAAAACCCTCCTCAAAGTCACTGTTGTAAATTTGTGACCGACAGAGCTCTCTGTCACATGTTTTTGTAGGACCAGAAACCTATGTGCATCCTCTGTTGAAAACAAGTTATGCTGAACCTTTTATTGCTAACTGGACCCATTTTATAAAATGGCAAAAATTATCAACTTGTTCCAAACAACTACCCTTAACACTAAACATGAAACTTGTAGGGGACACCTTAAATTAAAACATATCCGAAAATTAGACCTATAACCCTTGATTTGATGCCCTAAAACCGAGGCCAACAACGGCCTAAATTCTGTACTTTTCTCTGTAAAGTACTGAATGGTTTCTATTAAATGATATAAATGACCTATTTACCCTACGATTTGACCTTAGTGTTAAATATAAGAGTTGTAGGAAATATTTGTATCTAAATAATGGAAAAATATTATAACATAATTCTTTGTTTAGGTACCCCAAAACACTGTTATGCTTTTTAATTTGATACTTGAATATTTACCTTAATTTTGTTAAGTGTATAGTGGCATGGTATGTTGTGGGACTTAAAATATAGGCTTTAATTAAATTTTGTTGGATGATCAATGTATGAAAATGATTGTTTGATGATTAGAATCCATGCCAATAAGTTAAATCCATATCTTATGAATTATAGTTTGTGCTTCATATACTTGTACTCCAAGCTTTAATGAGTTGTACCCTGGGCTATACCTTGCTTAGATACCATGCTATATATAGTTGTACATGAGACGCATGTTGCACATTATAGGCATTATCATATTTGCATTTCGGCATATTAGAGTCCTTTTTGTATCTACCGTTGTGGGTTGGGCTATATTGAAAATTTTCTTTTCTCAGCTCCTAGTCTAAGGCGTTCCTAGTAGCCATTTTCTTGTAACTGTTTTGGGATATATTCCCTCTAAGCACCTCGGGTGTGCCCCCAGTGTTCAAAAAGAAAGATTTGTTATTTATGAGTACTGTCGGGCACCACGAGTTCGTTACTAGCACTCTAGTTTTGGTAATTTAGACTTTGGGTTAATACCACGCGAGCATCCTGATCTTAATATGGGTAACCCTATAATATAACAAGTCCCATCACGGCAATGACATTAAGTTCCTGAGGCGGCAATTATAATAAGTCCCATCACAGCATTGACAATAAGTCCCTGAGGCAGCAATGACAACAAGTCCCATCACGGCAATGACAATAAGTCCCTGAGGCGGCAATAATAATAGGGTCTCGGCAATGACAATAAGTCCCTGATGCAGCAATGATAATAAGTCCTTGCAGGCAATAGAATTAAGTCCCAAAGTGGAACTCTTGTTTTTATTTCTAGATATAAGTCGGGTTAGGCACTTGTATCGCATCCATTTGCACCACATACTAGTACACTTGTTCTTATATATGCTATCCTAGCCGTAAATGCCAAATTTTTCTATCTCCTTGATTTTAAATTGTATTGGATGTTATATGAAATGCATTATAGAATATTTTGTTGTGAGTTTGGTTAGAAGGTTTAGGGAGTTTTCTTCTGGGCTTTGGATTATGACATTCGTGCCACAGGTGAGTACGAAGAGTTCTTTGGGAAGTTGCCCTGAAGAAAAAGACGGAATTGAAAAACAGGGTGAATGGCAGGACCCAGCGAACCCCGACAACGATAGCTGAAGAATTGAGTTTTCACCTTTTGTTCTTTTTGTTCAGTTTTCACGTACTCATTGCAAAATTTTATTAATCTTTTACGAAATATTAAACGTTATGTATTATTGATCAGTTCAAAACTCTTAATGATATAATATTTATGATATCTAAATATAAATGAATGGCTAGAATATTTTTCTTATCTATACTTATCAATGTCCTGACGTGCACGGAGGATGGGGCGTCACAGTTGGTATTAGAGCCTAGGTTTAGTGAACCTTTAGGCCTTGGGTTATGGAAAACCATGTGTTTTGTCGCGTAGAAGCTCTGTAAGATGCGTTGTATTAATTATTATTATCATCTATACATTATAAGAACTAAAGTCTACCACGTCTAAGTCTTATAGCGAGTCGCATCAGAACGCTACCGTGTTTAGGAGCAGTAAGGAATCTATATGCAAAAGACGAGTAAGGGCATCTAGATTGAAGACCGAAGATTCATGCAACGAGTTATTTTATTTTATGGGGGGTAGATGGGAGTATGCACTAGAAGGAGTTTCAGATATCACCTCAAGAGCCACCGTTAGGACCCCACAACTTCATCCTAATAAGTTCTTTTCTCATTTACCCCAAGCCCTTGTATAAAATTTTGTGCCTGGTTCAAGTTCATTTGTATGTCTTTCCTTCTTATTTCCTCAATCGTCAACGGTACCGTCAAGTGTTGTTCGTCGTAACCCTTATACACCCAAGTTATGTTGATAATCCTATCAGAAATTCATTCCTAGAAAATACCATTGTCCTCAAGTTTTCATGCCTCGATGATGACCGGTATTCACATTTGATTCTCCTCCAATTCAAGCCTGCCTCCTTGAGCTAGCTCTTCTTTCGTAGAACTCGATATCAATTATTTGTTAATTACCCGTTCTGAACATTCGACATTTATAAAATCTTTTCTATCATTCATCTTCTCTCGAATCTGAAACCACAATCCGTTGCAGTGATTTTATGAATTCTTTGTACACTCTTGAAATCTTTACCAGTGAAGTAGACTTGGATGCTTGAATTGAAGTACATTAGGCCGACGTAACTTCATGGCAAATATCTAGTTTGCTTACCCATTTCTTAACATCTTTTTTATCAGAATATGATAGTACTGGATTAGGCCCAAGGACATTCATGTAAGTATTGTTCACTGTCCTCCTCCTCTTGTTTCACCTACATTTGCACCCCAAATGACCACTCAATTTGTGCCAATGGTGAGTGCCTTAATCGTGACCATTTAACCTCATACAACCTATCTTTTGAACCATCTAGAATCTTTCCTTGAATCTCGGTAAAAGATTTGTTCACCTTCCCTAAGCCGTTCAAACCCCCGGCCACATTTCGTGTAGTTTAGCACATCATTCGAAATCCTCTGCTAAACGTTTGACCACTTGCCACCCTAGGTCACCTCTCATAAGACCTAGATCGATGAGAAATGATAGTTATTAGAGTTTAGCGCTTTCAAGAGAAACTCGAATCGTGCACATCCTCAGAAGAACCACCTGACGCATCATCGAGTCGCAAGGCAGATCTCTACTTGGAGTTAAAGCACAGAATGTCTACCAACATCCGCACTTGACGTGTTTTGAAGATCAATAACCCCAACTGCAAGAACTGCTAAGTAAGGGCTCATGCAACATCTCTAATGGAGACCTACACGAAGGTTCCTATCGCCATCACTGATAAAGCTCGCGTGGGACGCACAGAAGTATGGCATGTGGAAGTATAATGGAAAATGCTACGAAACTTGGAAGTAACATGGGACTACGCGGTCAAAATTTGATGGTTTTATCCATACCTATTCTGGTTGGGCCCCTATGTGTTATGTACCTCGCTCTAAGAAAAACTTGTATCCTCAACCAGTTATGTACTCAAACTTGAATGTTATGAAATATAAATAAATAAATCTTAAATTAACTCCACAAGATCCCATAACCTAAAGACAATCAAGACTTTGAAAAGATGACTCACTGGCCGCAACACTTTCCCTCTTATTCAAATGGCAAGTAAACGACCTAACTATCAGCAGCCAGTGGATGGACCCGTAGACGAAGAAGCGCTAGGGTTAGCCCAGGTCTTGCGTGAGCTTGCTACTAGCATTAACCATCCTCATATCCGAGATGGGGCATGGTTCTTATCAAAATTCAAAAAACAACAAGCCCCAACATTCAAAGGAAGAGCTAAACCGAGAGTAGCCGAAGAATGGCTGAGAGTTGTTAAGAAGTTATTTCACTCCATGGGAGTGCAGAACGATACCGATCGAGTAGCTCTAGTAGCACACCTACTAGAATGAGAGGCTGACTACTGGTGGCCTATGATTGACAACACCCAAGATGTGGCAGCTCTGACTTGGAATTAGTTTGAAGAATTATTTTTGGAAAAGTATTTCCCAACTCCCTTTCGACAGGGACAAGTTAGAGAATTTCTGGAGCTAAAATAAGGATCTATGTTAGTAACTCAGTACGTCAACCGCTTTTAAGAGTTGAGACAATTCACCACGGCCATCATACCGGATGAAGAATTAAGGGCACGAAAGATCGAGTGGGACCTAGAACCCTCTATCCAATCTAGAGTCATCTACTTACAACTTTCAACTTGCACTCAAGTAGTACAAGCAGCCCTATTGGCAAAAATAGACTTAGCTGACTCTAAAAGGATTTGGAACCAGAAGTAAGGAAATGCCAGCTCTGGAGGACCAATAAAAAGCAACCGAGTGTTCATTCTAAAGAAGCCATATCAACAGAAGAACAGATAAGAACGGCAAAGGGACTCCTTTACTAAGTTTATAGTCTTCTTTAAGTGTCACCAATCAGGGCATAAGAGGTCTGAGTGCCCACACCTAGGATATAGGACTCTGAACAACCACTCCCACCAGTGGAGGCAACCCGAGAACCAGCCACCAAAGTACCCGCAGCCAGTTTAGGTCGCCCGACTAGTAACTAACCAACAAAATAGGAAGAAAAGGTCATCGCTTAACAAAAATTAGAAGCCCCAGGGAGGACGCATATTTTCTCGGAAGGCGAAGGAAGTAGAAGGCACCCAAGTTGTGCAAGGTATGTTCGTGCTATTTAATACCTTAGTGAGAGTATTGTTTGATTATGAAGCATCCCATTCTTTCATATCTTTGGCATGTATGCAATCTCTGCCCATGGAACTCAAAGTATTAGATCAAACTCTAAGCGTCGATACACCCTTAGAATATCACACGCGAGTAGACTTTGTTTGTAGAACGTGCATGTTGAGAGTACCAACACCCTTATGCCATGCGACCTGCGAGTTAGGGATTTTAACGAATATGACATGATCCTCGGAATGGACTTGCTCTCTAGACATCACGCTTTGCTAACAGAAGAAGATATGGGCATGAGTAGAGAATGGCGCTATTATACGGATTCAAGGAAAATGACGTGAAACCCTGACATCGAGTAACACGAAGGTGTGTACATCAAGTAACTTCAACGTAAGATTATCTTACATGCTTGTCGATATAAACGCTCTGTCAGCCATCGAGTTACCACGAGTTGTATATAAATACAAGAATGTAACTTCGAGGAGAGCTCGGTAGAGATCCAAAGCTAGGTACTTCAGAGGAAAATCGATTCTATTAATAGAAGCTCTAAGGTAGCACCACGAAAGTGAGAAAGCCAACATGAGGAAGAGATGGCATAATGCTAGTAAATCATCCTCAACCTTCCACACGATGAAGTATGAGACAAAATTTCAGGGATGAAAGCTGTTTAAGGGGGGTAGTTTGTAATGACCCGGTTCGGACCCTAGTTGTAACAATTCGGTTCATAATGACCCGTGTAAAGACCAACTCCAAACCATAGTATTAGCGACGGTAAGCTGACAAGATCTTAGGTTGCTAAAAGGATGAAGACCCTAACTCAACCCAAAACCTTAATTCGATTCGAAAATTCTAAAAAGACCTAATACTCAAGAGGAAAAACCCTAATACTCAAAGAAGATTTCGAGCATCCTAAATTAAATAAATAACATAAAATATTAGATTAAAAATTAAAATTTCTCATAATTAGGGTAAAATGACCATTTTACCCATAATACAGCAAAACGTCTTAAAAATTCAAAATTTAACACATGGACACCCTAAATCAGATATTTAAATAAAATTAAGTAATAAAAGACAAAATAACATCAAAAATAAGAAAAATGCCCCTAGTGGCAGGCCACAATGGAGTTTGTACCTAAAAAGTAATTTTTTACAATTTTTAAGCTTAAAAATGAGAAAAAGTTGTACAAATCAAGCATTATTATGACCAAAGACTTTTTAAATAAGTAATATATATAATAATATAATATTATAGGCTAACAAAAGTAAACAAATTATTGTTATAGTTCTTACACACTAAAATAAGTCAAAAAACTAATTCTTGTCAAACTAACTTAATTTAACTTAAAATCTTACACTAATTTATTCAATTGCTATAAAAACTATGATAATTCATGGGAATACTAGATTAATCATAAACATACTAAAATAATAGGTTTTAGCAGGTTAAGGCACCAAAAATATACACAAAATTAATATTTTAGGTATTTTCTCACGCAAAATGGTACCAAAACAAAATTTAAACACCAAATTAATACAAAATCAGTTTTTCACTCCCCCAAACAGCCGTAGCTAAAATCCCTTGCTTCCATATCTAATTTTTGTAAGTCTCAAAGTCTCCCACCTTACATGCAATCAATGAAAATGAAAAAAATTAAAACAAAACGCTTACACCCCATAATTACTCCCACTACCCTAGTTTTCTATATAGGCAAGCCAAACACTACGCTTTGTCGTCCTCATTTTTGTTGATATAGTGAGAAAAGGATCAGATTTATGTTCTCTTAAGTATTTTTTCAAGTCTTGGAGAGAAAAAGAAGAAGGAAGGAGAGTTCAAGGAGGAAGGTCTTCGGAGACCAAACTTACATAAAGCCAAGTCCGATATTCATCTACCATACTTTAGGCCCTAAAACAAGTAAGTAAACTCCTTTAAACCCTCTGTCATTCTCTTACAAAATATCTCTCAACCCATATCTATAAACACATCTAAGAATAAGAAACAAAATCTCACACAAAAAGGCGTTGTGATGGTAGGATAGGGGCTGTTCATGTTTGATCTATTGTTGGATGTGTTTGCATGTGATTATTTTTGAGTTTAATAGCTTGTATAGGTTCTGAAACGTGGATATATATGTATAGATTACATGCATGCAAAGAAAATAAATTAAATCTAAACTTATCATTAGTTAGGACATTAAAACCCTAAAGGGCCTGATTTTCTAGGTGTTTCAACTTTCTGCCACGAACTTTGAACAATTGTAACTAATTGTTGAAAAATGATCTAAGTGTGATTTTATGTCCAGATCTAGCTTTTTAAGTTATCTTACATACAAAATTGGGTTGAAGTGAGATACACCATGTTTACTAAAGAGTGTCAGATTCTGACCACTCTGTATTGCAGACACAAAAATCCTAGATTAGAGTGAGAACCGAGCTTATGTGAAAATACAAAACTTGTAAGGAACATGTTTATCTTACAGTACACCAAAAATGGGCCTAACATATGAAGATATGAAAGGTAAAAACCCTTCTCAAAGTCACTATTATAAATCAGTGAATGACAAATCTCTCTGTCACATGTTTTTGTAAGATCAGAAACCTATATTTTTAATGACCAAATCCAACCGTGATTTTCATGAAATGTGTAGCTAACATATTAAACTATATACTGACCCAAAATCAACCCTATATAATGTAACACCATAGTCCGGACCCTAGTAGTAACCACCTAGATTGTAACAACCCGACCCGGACCCTAGTTGCAACAGCCCGGACTGTAACTACTCGCAGAGGAATCTAGCCCAGACACTAGTATTAGCGACGATTAATTGACAAGATCTTAGGTCTCTACATGAATAGAAGAAACCCTAATTTGACTCAAAAACCTTAAAAGAGACCAAATACTTAGAGGCAAGACCCTAGCGCTTAGAAAAGTCTCAGAATAGCTTAAATTAACTAAATAATATAAAATAATAAATTAAAAATTAAAAATTTTCATAACTAAGGTAAAATGACCATTTTGCCCCTAGTACAGCAAAAAGTCCAAAAAATTCAAAATTTGACACATAGACACCCAAAATTAGATATTTATATACAATTAATTAATAAAATATAAAATAATAAAAAAAATGACCAAAATGCCCTTGCATGCCGGCCACCTAGGAGTATATGCCCCAAAAAGTCACTTTTTGCCTTTTTAAGCTTAAAAATGAGAGAAATATGTATAAATTAAGCATTATTTTGACCCAAAACTTTTTATACAAGTAATATATATAATAATATAATAATATAACTCAACAAAAGTATGCAAACAATTATTTAAAATCTCTACACAATAAATAAGTCAAAAAGTCAATTCTAGTCAACTAGCTTAATTTAGCTTAAAAGTCTACACTTATTTATTTAATTGCTATCAAAATTATGATAAATCATGAAAAGACTAAATTAATTATAAATATATTAATATAATAGGTTTTAGTAGGTTTAGGTATATAAAATTAATATTTTATGTAATTAAATACACAAAAATGCACCAAAATACCATTTAAAACCCTAATTAAACTCAAGACCAGATTTTTAGTCTCCCAAACCTGCCCTAGCCAAACCACACTGCCCCAAAATCTGAATTTGTAGGTCTTGAATAGATACCACCTCCCATGCAACCAATGGAAGTTTAAGAAAATTCAAATTTTAAATAAACTTCATAATTACACCCATTTACATTTTTCTCTATAAAAACAAGACCTTAGCCTTGTCTCTCCCTCATGTGTTTCGGCTGAGAAGTGAGAGTGAGAGGCTTCAAAAAATTCTAAGTATTCTAAGAGAGAAGAAGGAGAGGAGAAGAAAGAAGGAAAGAAGAGAAAGGAGGGAAGGCTCAAAGAAGGTGCTATAAACCTAAATCCATATCTCCTTCACCCATTTGAGCTTTAAATAAGGTAAGCAATTCTCTCAAACCCTCTGATATTCTCTCCCAAGATAACTCTCAATCCATCTCTATAACAAACCTTAAGAAGATAAAACAATAAATGAATCAAAAAGGCATCGTAGGAGAGATTTAGGGACTGTTCATGTATGAGTGAGCCTTATACGTATTTACATGTGTTTATTTTTGAGTTTTATGGCCTAAACATATTCTGAAGTTTTAATTTGTGTAATTTTATAACATGCATGCAAAGAAAACATGTAAACAATGCACACAATATAAGCTAAGCAACAAAAATCCTAAGTAGACTGATTTTTTGGACTTATTCATTTTTTGTCACCGACTTTAAATAATCATAACTAAATGTAGAAAAATGGTATTAAAGTGATTTTTATGTTCGCATCTATATTTTTGAGTTTATTTCATGAAAAATTAGTTTTAAGGGATTTCGTTAGGTAGAACTCCAGATATCTCATTTTTTCCAAAGAGGGTCAGATCTTTACCACTCTGAGCTGCAGACCTAAAACCCTTAAGTTAGAATGAGAACAGAGCTTAGGTCAAAACACAAAACATGTAGAGGATACATTTATCTTTCTGTGCACCAAAAATGAACCAAAAATATGAAGTTTTGATGGGTCAAAACACTTCCCAAATTCACTGTTGAGGTTTAGTGACTGACAGACCTCTCTGTCACACATTTTTGTGAGACCTAAAACCTAACTTTTTAGAAGCCAAATCCAGAAGTGGTAAACATGAACTTTGTAGCTGACATATCAAACTAATTACGGACCAAAAATCATCCCAAAATACCCTCGGATGGGCCCCCAAAGGTTTTAAATATTCTCTATTAAAAACACACTCTGCAGACCCTTTTTAGGCTGACTGAACCCTCTTTATTAATTGGTCAAAATCTCAAAATTTTTACAAATCACTTGCACTAACTCTAAACATAAATCTTGTAGGAAATATCTAAAGCTAGATGCTCAGCAAAAAGAAGATCCGTAGCCCTTGAATTGATGCCCCAAAACAGTGGCCAATAGATGCTCAATTCTTATGTATTTCTCGTTAAATTGCTGAACTGTTTTTATTAAGATAAAATAAATGATCTATTTACCTTAGGAATTGACCTTAGTGATAAATATAAAATTTATAGGAATATTTTTATCTAATTGGTGTTAAAATATCAGAAATTAAATCTATGTGTAAGTATTTCAGAACGCTGTCGTAAATTTAAAACTAACAATTAAAACTTGTGCCTAAAATTTACTAAGTGTTTGAATGATGTTACTTATGAGACTTGAGTGTGCGAACCTTATATGAACTTTGTGAATAATTAGTACATGAAAATGATGCTTTTAATAAAATAAACTCATACCGATGAATTCGATTCTATGTCTCTTAAATTGTGGTTATGCACCGCATGATTGTACTTGATGTTTTAACAAGTTGTACCATGTGTCATGTCATGTTTACATACCATGTAACAATTAATTGTACACGAGAAGCATATTGCACGTCATGGGCATTTCTCCATTTCATCTTGGGTTATCGGAATTCCCTTCGTATCTTTTGATTTGGTTGGGTGACATGAAAATCAATTATTCGCTGGTTGTGGATCTAGAGCGTCCCTGATTGCCATATGTGATATTGAATTGGAGGTTTTTATTATAAAAATGGGAATTTAGGCACCATGGGTTCGTCAGTAGTTTTAATTAGACCTTGGATTAACGCTTAACGAGCATCCTAGTGCTTAAGGTGGGGGATTGTCGGCCCGGATAAGGATGGATAAAACTGGTTGGCTTGCCCCCACGCCGTTGCCATTGAGTAAAACAGTTGTGGTATAATGCTTGGTGACACATTTACTATTCGCAACGAGGCTGAGATAAGTTAAAGTGATCAATATACCATCAAGTCTACTCTGTAATTCCCGGCGTGGGATTTATGATACTGTTCTGGAAGTACTTGGGGATTGGGCATCTGCATTGCATTTATTTGCATCACACGCTCATTCTTTTATTCTTATATATGTGTTCATCCAGTTGAAAATGATAAATAGCCTGTAACTTCGCACTTGGTGCTATACGATATGCATTGCGGAATATATTGTCGCGAGTTTGTTAGACAGTTTAGGAAATTTTTTTCTAGGTTCCGGCTTATGGCATTTATGCCACAGGTGACGACGAGGGACCCTTTGAGGAAGGCGGGTTCATTGAAGGGGAAGAATTTGCAGAAGAGGGAGAGCGGCAGGGGAAGGTCGACCCGAATGACGCAGTTTGAAGACGTAAGACGTCTCTTTTTGATCCTTTGTTCAAGTTTTCCACGGACATGATGTAACTTTTGTTAAGTTTTCTGGATGACTTTACTTATTAAGTATTTTGAACAATATCTGAACCGTTAATGATGCAATAGTTATCTTAAGTATTTATGAACATTCGGCTAGAATATGTCCCTTATTTTTAGTTACATATGTCCCGACAT